>JAUZNJ010029374.1:0-15470 GCA_034780135.1 Jordanella pulchra | reverse complement strand
TTCCTGCTTCTTGCAAGTGCAACAAAACTTGACACATTTCTTTCAAGCTAGATAGTAAAGTAAATACGCTCACTTCAAAATTATTTTAAGGGAGGATAGATAGATATGTATAGATATATCCATATCTTTTTATGTTGCACGACTGTACCATAAAAAAATTCCTAGTTTTTGAACTCCTTCACTAACAATGGCAATAAACCCTATTCTGATTCTGATATATCAACATTCTTTTAAATCCATATAAGTCCTTTCAAATTGAAAAGTGGAGGAGCTGAAAAGAGAAAAGGTTCATAGATGACGAATGACTGGATGATCCAGAGAGTAGCTCGATTTAAATACAGCAAATTAGAAAGGACTCTTTAACCAAAGCGTAAGTTAATCAGCGGTTACGATAATCAGCTAAGTGCTTCCTGAGTAGTGCTGGCTGTGTGGAAACGCGTTGGAAAAAGAGGCTGTATGCTTTCTGTAATAGTCCCTTTAGCATAGGGACCTCACAATGTCACTCTCTGATGCTAAAGAGCTATAAGGAATCCCAGAATTCTTTGCATGACACAACGTATAGGCACAAACCACAAATTAATAATTTGAATGTATTTTGTGTGACATATGCAAATGTGTACACCATCATATTCGGTTTGTGTCATAGACAGCATCAGCTTTTTGTGACATTAACTTGTGTTTTTTTTTCGTTCTTTTTCGTTAGACTGTAAGCTCAGTTTTGACTGATATCATCCATCTGTGTTTCTGTGGTACTATGATGTCTGAGAGGATAAAGGCTGTCTGGATTCAGCACAGCTGTTAGGAGCTCTTTTCCTCTCCATGATAGTGTTTTAACTGTTGACCCCATGATTTTTTTTTTTGTCTTCAGATTGAGCCTTTGTTTTAAAGATTCTCCCCTTTGTATGCTCCAACTTTGCAAAACATGAAAAGACTTAATCAATGAGATCAGAGTAACCATCAGAGTTCAGGTCTCTAAAACTACAATAATCAGTATCTTTAAAGTTAAGAAGTAAAAAAATTTCCATCTTTTAATCTAGATACAATTAGACCAATCTGCTTGCCTCCATATGACTATGATCTACCAGGTGGCACACAGTGCTGGATTTCTGGATGGGGATACACACAACCTGATGGTGGTAAATTGTTGCAACACACCTAACCTACACTCTACTCCTACTACCCATCTTTTAAAACAATGACAGAGCTATTGCTTTTATTGACAGGGCAGCCTAAAATGCATGTTTCCTCTTGCAGTTCACTCACCCGCCACCCTGAAAGAAGCCCCAGTTCCTATAATAAGCACAAAGAGATGCAACAGCTCCTGCATGTATAAAGGAGAGATCACTCCACGGATGCTCTGTGCCGGATACACCGAAGGAAAAGTGGATGCATGTCAGGTTGGATTAATGTACTGAAAATTAATGTTTTAGAAAGCTAATAAAGATGCACCCCCTGTTGTTACATTTATTTATGGTTGTAGTAAAGGAATCCTGTGTTTACCTCATCAGGGGGACAGTGGGGGTCCTCTGGTCTGCCCAGATGAAAATTTGTGGAGGCTCGCAGGGGTGGTGAGCTGGGGGACAGGCTGTGCTGAGCCAAACCATCCTGGGGTTTATACTAAAGTGGCTGAATTCTTGGACTGGATCTATGACATGATTGAGGTAGACAATTTATTTAACAATGATAAATGAAAACTTATAGTACCTAGGAGGTAATCATACCCTTTGGAATTTTCCCATCTTCAATATATCTCATTGGGATTTATTTAATAAAACCCAATGTAGCATATAACAGTAAGGCCCTTCAAATGATGTTTTTACAAATGAAATGTCAAAATGTTTTCAAAAATTAGTTATTACTAATTATTAAGTCATTCAGCGCCCTTTACAGTCTAACTTCTAAATCAAAACCAGCATAGCCAACTGCCTTTAAAAGCCAGCTTATGATATAGTCTGCCTTGATTTCAATACTTTTCAACAACTCTCTACTTTGTGTTGGTCTTGTTACATAAAAAATGACATCTAACACAATATATGCTAAAGTTGGTAGCTGTGATATGACAAAATCAAGACAGATCAAGAAGTATGAATAATTTAGAAATGTTGTTTCAATATATTTAGCCATTGTTTTCATGCCACATATTGTTTCTATTTCACAAATTAAACTGGAAAGTGAATATTCTGATAGAATAGCCGATAAAATCTCACTTTGTTGAGGGTGGAGCTGCAAACCTGTATGGATGTGTGTCTACCAGCTCTGAAAGAGTAAAAGTCAAATTTTAGCCAATTCATCTCCACTATATTTAACAGTGGGATTGGTGTTTTTAGTTGGTTCTGGGTGCAGAAAATAACTACATATATAACTGGATATCACCCGTAGTCTCATCTAGCTAGACCATATTCTTCGATGTCACCGTAGGTTATGACAAATAGGAAAATGCAACTTCTCCAAGTCTGCTTTGGACAACTGCTGCTGTTATTGGCTTTTTTTGTCCCTCTTCATTAGAAAAAAAAATATCTTTGGAGTTTAAAACTTGTACTGTAGCCATCTGGTTTAACCAATTATCTCATTGTAGTTGTGGATTATTGCCATGAGCCTCTTGGTTCTCTGAAAAATGTTTCCCCTGTTCAGTCAGTGTCTAATCATATGTCTAACCATGGTGTAAAACCTTCCATGACTTCATTTCTGACCCCTCAGGTGTGTTCCTTGGCCTTTATGATGCTGTTTGTTCTCCACTGCTAACTTACAAACATTTTAAACCTCTAAAGAACGGTTATATCTATATGAAGATAAATTTACACACAGGTGCACCCTATAGTAAGTGACTTTTAAAGGCAGATGTTTGTGCAGGGTCCAACTAAATGCCTACACTCACTACACTGCTCAAATTGTAATTGCATTATTCAAATTTATTCTTTAATTTTAGGATTATTCTGTACTTTGTACTTATAAAACATACTTTCCCCTAAAAGTACTGAGAAATGTATAACTGTTATCTACAGAAAAGTGAATAATTTACAAGTTATTGATCATTTTTACTAACCGTAAACATTACAGTGGTTCAAACAATTGATGCCTGATTACCATCATTACACATTTCTGTTTATCATTCTTTTCAGCTTACAGTGATAACCAAAAACAACCACTCTGTCTTTGCAGAATTACTGAGAAGAAGACATGTAAAACGAAGAGGATACTTCAAGTAATCGTCTGGGATATTTGAATACCACAGCTGTGTTTTATAATGTATAATTTAAATGTCAACTAACTCATGTAAACATAATGAGAGAAAAAATATAAACAAACATGTATTTTTTATTTACAGAGGATGGATTAAATCGCTTTAAAAGCACTGTTGTGAATATTGTAATGCAAAAACACCTTCCTACCGCCAGGCGGCGACCGTGGGATGATTTGATCTAGTTTCCATGGTTACTAACAACATTAACGCAGCTTTGCTCAAAAAAAGTTGAAAGGCTGTAGATACGCCTTAACTACATTAAAAACAGTCCGTTTTTTTGTTTTAGAAATTTTTTAAGCTAAAAACTAGTAAGATGTCCTCCACCGGTGGAAGGCGTGTTTTACAGCAGGTCAACCAGTTTTGGTCCATGCTGGACGATCTGTCTGAAAACAACCCCGAAGCATACAGAAAGTTCATAAACGAACAGATGAAGAGAGGAGCTGATTTCAACGCGCCGCCTGAGCTCCACTCGTGTGTGCGAAGTCGGATACTGGTGAGTTTATGGAGGGCAAACAGTTCCAGATGTGCTTCATTAGAATGGCTAATGCTGTATGACAGTGAAAATACAAAGTAATTAAAAAAAAACACTAAAAGATAATAAAATATGAAACTACATATAAAAAAACGAAAAACATAACGAAAATAACATGAATAAATTATCTCTTTAGTTTTAATATAACAAAGTGTTTTTGATCTTAAAAAAACATAAGTAAAAAAAGAACATCAAAAGCATTATCCCTTAAACTTCAGTTGGTAACTCGGTGCTTACTAGTCAGTTTTAAAACTTTTTTTTTATTCTTAGATCAAAATTTAAAATGCATACATAGTTAGATTAACCTTTTATGCATTTCTTTTAAATATGGAGATTTCATCATGTTACACACATGAACTTCCCAGTGGTAATATTTGTAATCTCTATAGAAGGGGAGGATATATGTTGTTATAATAATTAATATACAATTATATTAAGAATAAAATAATGTTTTTTCTAGAAAATGTAAATACTTTTCAAGAGTAGACCAAGGATTAACAATTTGGCCCCAAAGTATCTTTAATAGTGATGATTAGTCTTCTGAACCTGAAAAATTCAAATTTTGGCATTAATGTTTTTTTTTCTTGAATTAAGGATTTTTTTATTTTGTAATTATTGTTTGAACCCATATTTAACATTAAACATATACAATTAGATATACAAACCTCATATTGGCACTGTATGTGTCATGTTCTAACATTACAATGACAGAGCACATCTGTGTCCTTGTCAGGGACCAAGGCCAGGTTGGCTTTACATCAACATTTGCAGCTGGAAACGAGTGCCTGCACCTCAGGATCTGAGCCATTCTCCACAGTTATATGGAGGAAAACTAGAAACCTTCAACTCGAAGGATCAAGGTGGTTGTAAGCTGCACAACTGTCATCGTGTTGCTCTATATGTACAAGGTACTTAAAGATTCTTAACCCTGCAGGATGGCATGCTGTGCTGGACGTGGCACTAAACCCTGCTGTGCTACAGAAGAGGAAGGAAGATAAAGCAGACATTAATGATATCTATAAGCTGGCCCTGAGTTTTGCTCAGCAACAGCACGGGATGTTGTTATCTCCAGAGTACAGCATTGTCAGCTGTAGCCCAAAAGGTAACCGGGATGACTTACAATGTCGACTCGGCTTTCAGAAGCTGCCAACAACCTCTAAACTGGAAACAGGTAAATAAACCTCTTGTTCTGATAAGCTGTTGCAGACCTCTTTATTCACTCCGTTGCTCCCTTCCTGTGAGGGCGTTTTGTCTGTGTCCTCCCACCAGTTTTTCTCATTCACAGCCGGTCAGACCCCAGCTGCCCTCCTACGACGGATCTCCTCTCAACAATCAGGTGCACAAGAGGAGGACGGCACAGTCCAAATTACTTGCAGACCCGGGGAGCACATAAAGAACAATTTGATCCAGGTCATTTCCAGCACTTTTCAGGAGCCTGAGAAGCCAGAGTATCTGTTGGAGGTGAAGACTGATGCAGCAGGAGTTCCTCACAGCGTGAAGCTGACAGTGGACCTGCCAAAAGTTCGTTCCATGTCAGAGTGCCAGCTGAGAATGTCCAAGGTTAGCGGTTACACACTCCTCTGAACACTTATAATGAACCACTTTGATTCCACTGTGCTTCACTGCATCCCTGGATGTCATATGAAATGCATAATTGGTTCACGCTGAGCCTTACCACTTCCTGAATATATTTTGGCTTTTGCAGGAGGATGTTGTTCTGCAAGTGGAGGATGTTTATTATTTGCTCTTGGAGTTTCCAAAAACTGTCAACGAAGACACGGCATCTGCCGTTTTCAACAAGAAGAAAAGGAGACTTACGCTGACAGCAGATATTTTGTGACCAATTAATTTTAAGTGGAAAAACTAGAGGGTTCGCAGCGTCACACATATAAGGAGTGAACTCCTATAACAAAAACACCTTAAAGGAGTGTGGTTAAAAACGGAAAAAAAAAAATGAAACAGTCAGAATCAAGAATACATGCTGTGTGGGAACTCTGCTTCAAACACAAATCAAACATTCTGTCTGTAAATTGATTTATTTCCAGGATGTTCTTTAGACAAAGTGTAAAGTTGTCCCAATGCGTAGGCGGATGCTCAGAAACACATTCAACCCCCCGCCAACCTCCCCTAAAAAAAACGTTATTAACATTAATAACAACCAGTTGGCAATGTTCAGAAACATGTGGGGGTGCAGGTAGAAATGTTTGATAAGTATATGTGAAATAAATGTCAAAAATACGTTTCATGCAATAACTTATGTTTATTAAAATCTAAAAATGAATGCAGAACAACACCTAAACTTTTTGGCAATGTGGAACTTGGTGTAAAATGTCAATAAACACTGCAATTAGAGGTCTGCACCCAATACAACTTTTATGAAAAAACATAGTTTTTTTAAGTTAAAAGCTTCAAGTATCACTCTTTTACTGGCCGTTGATATTGTAGCTGAGTGTTATTCTTAAAGCAGGACATGATGAGTAATATGCAGTTCTGTTAAATAAAGCAGTTATTTTCTCGGGTATGAAACATTCAGTTTTAAAACACTGCTGCGGGTGAACCTTGGTCTCTCCGTTGGTCCCAGTTATTGTTTAACAGCTGTATTTTATTTTTTTCAGATGGCACGACACATGTTTTCAGTAAAAATTCTGGTCCGGTAGGGATGATTGTGGTGGCGATCTCTAGCGCTCTGCGCTCTACCTCCTTTCTCCGTGGTCCTCCTCCACCCACGCCACAATCTTCCCCTCCCAGCCGGGGACCACTGCTCCATCCTGAAACACCTGAGGAACCAAAAAGCAACATTTATTTAATGTACAACACAAAGCAAAAATCTTTAACACCTTGAACTGTTTTAACAAACACATACTTTTATGTTTTTTTCTTTTTATGGGTTTTTATTGTGTTTCACCAACTCTGTAACTCTAGATCCATGTTAGGGTGATTGTTGGGATGTGAAACTGACACAGTCTGCTGTCTTAAGCAGCCTTAAACAGGTTTTCTTCTACGGCTTCTCCCTGGTTATTTCAAGATATTTTCTCTTGACATCTGACTAACTTCATTGTCCCTACTGAGACCAGACAGCATCACATTGTGATACTGTCACCTCTGTAGTGTGTTAAGAGTCAGGTTTTTATTTTTCTATAGGCTGAACATTGTTTTTCCTGTCTGACCAGAGTTGGTTTCTATCACTCTTGTACCACACTACAAATGGGTCGTCCTTTGACTTTCTTTCCACCGTCTTACTTGTTCTCAGTTTAACACAGACTAGGAGGAGAGTGTAAAACTCATAGTTCTACAATCAACGGATTCTCTCACCTGAGCTACTGGTTTCTGCAGCTTCTCAGGTAACCATGGACCTGGATGTTTCTGAAATGAATGCCCTTTATTCTTTCCTAGCTGGTGGTTTTTAAGGAACCACCATGTCTGGTAATCTGCCGCACTTTTTCCATTATAAAAAGATGGATTGAACAGTGCTTTATTGCTTTCTAACCTAACCCTGTGTCGAGGTTCTCCAAAGCTCTGTTTCTCATCAGTCTGCCATCTTTCCATGTCCTTCATGAATCTTTATATTTACTAATGCTGTCTAACAAATCTCAGAGGAATTGCTTACAGAGTAGAAAATTTCACCTTGAATGACTCAGTGTTGTAGCAAATGCATCTTTGCAGCAGAGTGAGCTTGACAATTGTAACTAATTTGTTCTTCAAAAATCATTCTGTTTGTTTATGCAGACCCAACCAGGATCTGTCTGCTTGCATCGCTTTTCTAATTGATTATTTTAAATGTTCTAAATTGACTCTAGATTCAGCAGAAGAACAAAAACATGAATACCTTCTAAGCCTGAATACACCACAATAATTTCTACATAACCCTAAAATACTCATGAATTTTATCTAGGGTTATCAGAGTAATGGGAACTGAAGGCAAATTTACACTTTTCAGATTAAGAGTTGTAAAGAATAAACACCTTGTAGTCATTTTTTTCCCAACTTTAGAATTGTGCACTAATTTTTGTGTTGCTCTTTCATACTATTTAATTTCCCTTTGGGATAAATAAAGTATTCTTAAATTGATTTGAATATAAAATTCCCCAAAATGCATTGTTTATATTTTATGTAACAAGATTTGACACAATTAAAGAGACACAATTGCTCTTGTAAGGCACTCTGTGCTATATTCTGTATGATTAATATTTTTACAACTAAAAATAATAATAAGATCAGTGACTTACCTCCTCTTTCACTGTGCCAAACTCGGGGTCAAGAGCCTTAAAGTGATATCTAAAATTGCCCTGTCTGTCTACAGCAGCTTTAAAGTCTCGCAGTGTCACTTCACCCAACCTGTAAATACACACACTCAGTTATAATTTATACACACATACACCCCATAAACATGAAACTACATAAAATATATATCTTTCTACAGCAAATAACTAAACAACCTAGATCTAATATTATTCACATTTTTTTTACCTTTTAGGGATGTTAATCAAGAATGGAGTGAGCGAGCGATCAGTAAAGTAGAGAACTTTAGTAGAGACGACAGCGTCAAGACCCGGGCTACTGTGAGAGTGCGCCATTTCTGCAAAACGATAACACAAACTTTTTCAGGCTGAAATGATTCTGGCCTCACAGCTGATGAGCCATTCTCCATTCATGGCAGTGTAATTGAAGGAGACAATTCGATTTAAGTAAGATGTTACTGGGGATTGCAAATGCTGAACAGAACACAAAGGTTTTGCTTGTCTCACTTGAGCTTGGTGGCCAGGAGTCACGGTCTGTTGAGTTGGCTCTGCGTCCTGGTGATTTAAATTCCTCCTGGAAGAAGAACCAATTGCTCCTGGTAAACAGTTCCAACAACATTTCTAACATTTCAGAGTCACTATGTGTAACTGTGAGTACCCTTCTCTCTTGTCTTCGCTGAGTGTCCAAGGAGTGGAGTCGGTCCATGAGGCTGGCAACACCCTGCTCTAAAGTGTCCAGGGTGTGATGCTGAGGGTCATGACCTGAGAAACTGTCCCTCAGACTGCGTAACGCTTCCCTGACGAGCTGGAGCTCTTCACTCTGTGAAAAAAAAACAGCCTTGTAAGACTGGCACTTTAGTTCAATTTAATTTATTTGTACTGAAATGATCTAGTCCTCTGAAACATGTTTGTTATGTCAAAAAAAACCTGATATTTTTAAATGACCTATCCAGAGTCTCAGGCTAAATCTGATAAGGGATCTGTGGTGGAAGTAAAGATTAGGGTGATGGCAAGGAGTTGGTCAGAAATTAATGCTGGCTTCATTGTTTTAATACCAAATATCTTTTTATTTCATGATTAAGATAAGCATAATGTTATTTTAAACACAATTTACATACACTTTTAAAATTGACTCCTCTTTTACAGTATTCAACCATTTGAAAGGTGTCTCTTGGTTCCTATCAGAACCCAAATTTTGGGTTAAAGAATACTTTTTGAAAATCTAAATCTTGCTTAACTGTTTTTAGTAGCAATGCACAAAAATGTAATCCCAAAGTAATTAGCAAGATGAGTAGAACAAATTTAGAAAAATAAAATATTTATCCCAGTTTTAATAATTTAAAAACATACAATTAAATCCAAATTTATCTTATTAGAAAATGCAGGGGGTTCTTTATCTCTGCTTAAGCTCAGTTTTTATTTATGTTCAGTTTGATTATATTTTAAAATACTGCATTAATCTCAAAGAGAATTTAAATATTGTATAAATTATGAACCAAATTTTTTTTCAGAGAGACATTGTAGCTGGTGAAGACAAGAAGCATCTCCTGAAGAAGTCGTTCTTATGGTGGATCTGAAGCAGCCTCTAACTGAACACAACCTCTTTAGTCTGAACTTATTCAGTTTGATCAATATCTGGCTCTGATGCTGCTACCTCCAAACAGAGGATCACAGCAGGGACTGCATTCTCTACAAGTGCATAGAGGACCTTGTTGCAAACAGCGAAGGACCTAAGCTTCCTCAGTAAGCACAGTCTGTTGCTTCAACACTCCAGATATGTTGTCTAAGTGGAGACCTGGTTTTTCTTTAAAACACTTATTTCTTGGTAAATCTACAGTCAACTTTTCTACCTGGTTCTTAGGTTCATACCAAAATGAGCTGATTGCTCCGACACTGTCTAAAAGCAGTCCACCTGCACTCTGCTTCTTATCCATCTCCACCACTCAGTACATTCAGAGATTTCAATTGTACCACATATCCTCAAGTTATTTGCAATTGTAAATTGTTATTATTTCCCAGTAGTAAATCAGCATATATTTATCATTATATGTTCATTTGCCTAAGCCTTTTCTCCATTCCTATAAAAAACCACTTAGGCATCATCAAATGAAATTAAAACTTTCTAATGTGTGACTAAAAACAAACTTCTATACATCAGTCGTGCATGAAAAAAATCATTAGAAATCTTAATAATAATACGTACGGATGCATTGTGCTGAAACGTTGAAGGAGGAGTCGATGCCACTGAGTTACTAAAGCCACCATTTTCCCCCCTAAATGACTGTGAGATGGAGACATGAATGCAGATAAAGATAAATGAGGTTCATCTTTGTAGTATTACACAACTATAATAGTAAATCGATAAAAAAAATAATGAAATAATGGACCAGAGTTGTTCTTGCATATTTCTGTCTGGATATTTTAACATTCTTAATAACAACATTTCAACAGCTTATTTAAACTGGTAAGGTTTTTCAATACCCCTCCTTGAACCACCATCTTAACAAGTTGGAGGGGTTTCAATGCCCGGATGATCTTAGAGGCTGTGTTGTCATGGGCTTAATGCAACCTGGTAGGGTCTCCCAAGGCAAACAGGTTCTGGGTGACATGTCAGAGAAAGAGCAGTTCAAACACCCCGCATGACGACCAGGCATGTGACGTCGTCCAGTATGGCAGAGCCGGGACCCCACCCAGGAGCAGGTTCCCCTTCATAAGAAGGGGGACAGGAGGGTGTGTTTCAACTGTAGGGGGGATCACACTTCTCAGCCACGCTCTGCAGGGCTCTCAAGGTACTTGGGAGTTCACTCAACCGGTCCACATGTGCTTTGTGGACCTGGAGAAAGCATTTGTCTCTTGTTGAGCTCTGTGGGGGGTGCTTAAGGAGTGTGGAGTCGAGGCCCTTGGTGTTCCAGTCACGTCCCATTGGGAGGAGGCCGAGAGGATAGCCCAGGACACACTGGAGGGACTATGTCTGTTGGCTGAGAGACATTCTCCCCAGCAGAGCTGGAGGAGGTGTCTGGGGAAAGGGAAGTCTTAGAGCCTCTGCTGTGACTGCTACTGATCCGGTCCCAGATAAAATGGAAGACAATCAACAAGGGTCTTAGTAGTGCTGACATCAGCAAGCCTTTGGCAGAGTGATTTAGGGGGCAGAACATTAGTGCTGTATATGAATTTGAATGTCCAGTTTAATGTGGTTGGTAGGGGAGATTTTCCAGCTGTAACGTCAAAATATGTCCAAGTATCTCCCATCAGAATTGAACTTTCACACTAACATGAAATGACACTGTTAAGGCTAACAAGGACCAACCCTAGTTCAATCCAACTGTAACTTAGAAGCTGCTGGAAGCTCAAAGGTACTGCACGCATTTGGAGAGAGGAGGATTTCTTAACCATATAACACTATCAAGTATGGAAGAGGTAGCATCATAGTGAGCAGCTGTTTTCGCTAAAAAGTGAAAGGTATAATTAAAAAACGAGGTCTTCCTTCAAATATTTTTACTTCACCCAAAATAGACAAATAACTGAAATAAATATCTTAAATACAGATCACTGCTTTAGGAACAGATGAAGTGAGATAAATTTAGGCTCTTAGAATGGAACCTGCATTTTATTGGAAATCTTGTGAACTCTACTATAAAACTGGGTCAGTACATGAAAACCAGTTTGCTCATAATAAAAGAGCTCAAATATCCATCCAGAATAGTTTTGAAAGATTAATAGAAGCTAAAAAAATCTGTGAAATGAAGAGCAGGTAATAAAATAAATGGACAATTATCTAAATATTAGAGAGTTATGATGCATTTTATACATATTAAATACTCTATAAAATCTGCAGTAATTCAAGTTATGCACTAAATTCTTCATTTTAAATGTCATCGAAATTATATTGGTATTACAGTCAAAAAGAGCAAAATAAGTAAATCCATAAAAGACTTAAACAATAAGGTATTCATCCCAATGACATGTTTATGTAAACCTCTGACATGGCTAAATAAGCATTTTTCTCCAACTAAAAGCTTTATTCTTGTCAAAACCTTTTATAAACACATTAGTGACTCAATGTGTTGTGCTACATGGTAAGTTTCAAATCACAATACTCAAGCATTTCTATAGTTTTAGAGTTTTTCACAATTGTGCTATAAGAAAAGCTGACTGGTTCAGGAACTTTATGACAATATAGCTACAAACGCCTCCCTAAAAAACACACTACTTGTTGTACAGTCAATATTGGTATGTGTCTCCTACAATTCTGAATTGCTTGAGGAAAAATAGCTTTATATTTCAAGCATGGAGCTGTTTAAATGCATCAGTGGTTATGTTACATCAAGTGATTTGTTGATATGATAAGAATAATGTGGCCCCCCTCATGTGAAAAGTAGCTGTGCTTTGAAAAAAAAAGGCTCTCTGATCATTGTTAGATGTATTCCTGTTGAGATAATGATTGTGATGCTCTAATGGTTTAACCATGTGATTCTCTGTACCCTTCCGTGGCCGACTTCATGTGCTTTATGCTGAGCTTCATCAAGCTTCTGATGCTGCAGCAATCGGTCCTTCTTCCCCATCTGCTGTTGGTTTGACAAAGACAAAGTTGAAATAATACAGCACAAGTGTTAAACCTGTGCATGTGTTATTAGAAAAACACATTGCAATGTGAATAATGAAAGGCATACCTCATATTCACTAAGTAATTTGTTCCTTTCACTCAGCTTGCGTTTGAGCTCTTCCTGGGGGAAGGCAAAGTGGGATATGGTTAGCTTTATGAATATAATATTCCACGTATACCAGCATCCCAGAAAGAAATGTTTTTAAGTCAAAAAGGAAATCATCTCTTGTCTCACATTTTCTCCTTCTAACTGATCTTTGGCCATGTTGCACCTCAGTAGTTCCTGCTTAAGCTGCAGAACAGCATCCTCCTGCACTGACAGGCGCTGCTGCAGAGCATCCTAATGAGAAAGATGGGAAGATCAAAGAGGTCACCACACAAAGGCAGACCAATCGTATCCATCTAATCAACCCTATGCACTCTTTTTTCTTTCATTGTTATTAAATTTAAACTGATTATAGTATGTGTTTAGATCCAAGAAACTAGTGATCAATGATTGAAATCAATTAGAATTGCCACCCTTTTCAGTCTATAAATGCACAAGCAACTATTTTTAAGTTCAATAACGCTATATTCTGACTATAAGAGAATATTTTCTTTATCTTTTTTGTCCTATATTTTTTTTATATTATAATTCACATAATGTAAATTGTAGCTCCGTTTTCCTGTCAGAGTGTAGAGAAATAGTTTGCTCCTTTTACTAAATATAGTAGTTTTCTTCTCTTTCATACTAACAGTTTTCAACAAATCTGAATATCAAACAAACATAACCTAAGTAAAAACAGGAGGTAGCTTTCAGCTGATAATTGAATTTATCAATTTAAAATTAGATTGATTACAAATGTGGAAAAAGAAATAACCCTTCCATTTGCTAAATCGTGTTTTAAGTGTGATAAACTTTGTAAAACTTTGAAAGCAATTTAAGAGCATCTGACTAACAACATGAAGTCCTCAAAAAGTTCTCAAAACCATTGGAAAAGCTCAAATTGAACAAAATCAAAAAAAAAAGAGAAACAAAATCACTGACACTGCCAGTCTAGAAAGTGTTAAAAAGCCAATTCTTCAGGACCATGGAGACAAAAACAAAAAGAGAAAACTTTAAACAGTGTTGAACCTTTCTGACAACAGTAACCCTACATAATTATATTACTTGGACTTAGCTTGCTGTAAATATTGGAACCAAACATTTTCCTCTCTGGTAATAAAGTCTGAAGGGTTTTTAGTATGCGGTTTTCATCGGTCCTGGCCTGAGGTCTTTCGCCAGAGTAAATGTATGGTAAATCAACAGCCATGTCATCCTATGGCACTTTGTAAAGTAAATTTTATCAAATCCCACAGATTATTTACATTTTTTTATCTTAAGAAATCATTGGATTACATCTAGTCCCTGAATTGCTGCATTCATTTCTCTTGAAAGAGCATATAGTGACAGGGTGACATTGTGTCCTATACTTTGTAGCAATTCCTCATATCAGGCAAGCATTTAGCGACAGTGGAAAGTAAAAACTTCCCTTAACAGAAAGAAACCTCCATTATAACCAGGCTGAATGGGAACAGCCTTTTGCTAAGACTGACTGCGAAATGTAATAAATGTTAAATTAAGCAGAAAAAATCCGTGAGGGGGAGCAAATATTTTTACTATATTGGATCTGTTATAAATAGATAGAAATAGGAATCTCAAGGTCTGACCTTAAAGAGACCGAGATATACAGTAGGTTTCCCCAAGGTTATTATTACCAACTAAAACTAACGAAAAGAGGAAAGCTAAAATTAAAAAACATTAAAAAAACTAGGCCTCGTAAAAACACAATAACTAACCAAAAACTAATGAAAACAAAAGTCATGTCATTTGTGTTTGTCCTTATTTAGGATTTTATTTCTATTATTTCTCTTGCCACTGGGATGTAAGTCATATTAGATAAAATATTAAAACTATGACTGAAACTATTAAAAACTAAAGTAAAACTAAGCCTTTTCAGAAAATCCCGAAGGCAGTACCTCTCTGTGTGCATAATCAAAACTACTAAATCTTCAGATTCAGAACATGCAAAATTAAATAAAGCAATTTATGCTTTGTAATCCGATTTAGTCTTATAAGTAAAAAGTTGAAAGAAGAGATTTACCTTTATGGCCTGAATATGTCTTGTCTCCTGTTTGTGCCTCAGGAGCTCCCTCTGTGAGCCACACACAAGAACACACTCATTAAAGGAAAAAAGCTCATCTATATTAATTCCAATTACGTTTACTCACTGTACCTTCAGATCAAGGGCTTCTTCCATGCTTTGGTCCAGACGACTGCGGATTAGAACCTTCAAAGGAAGAGTCCATGGGCAGGATAATTAGAGAACGGAAAAATGTCAGAACGCATGAAGAGGCAATAAAAACGCATGACAGCAGGCTAGCAGATCAGAGAGAATTAATCGGCACTCTTCAGCAGCTGCCCTGAAGGGAGTGACGGCTACAAACATCATCACAGTAGAAGGACTGACATGGACACTTCACACAAGATTGGTGACCAAGTGATGTCTTCTCAAGTTAGCGGAGCTGTACCATACCAGCTGCTGCTCCGTGGTTGCTCTGTTGTCCCCGAAGCTCCCTGATCCGTCCTGGTCTTCTTCAGGTAGGGAGCCTTGCAAGAGCAGACCCTAAAGATGAAAACACACAAGCGGGGATGCAGCTGATAAGAACATAAGCACTGAGTATTATTTTTTTTTAAGTTCAAATTTAGTAAGTGAAAATTAAGCCCTTAAAGTTCGTTTTGGCTATTTTCTGCTGTGATTAAAAACATTTATTCAAAAAAACAAAAACGGTCCTGGTAATTTTCTGCCATTTTTCTGTTAGAAATATTGTGTAAAA
>JAUZNJ010029373.1:0-15471 GCA_034780135.1 Jordanella pulchra | reverse complement strand
AAATGTTGTTTCACTTGATGAATTTCCTTCAGAAAATATTCACTCAGCTATGCAAAACATTAAGGGGTGCCAATAATGGTGAGCAGGACTGTATATAAAACACTTTTCTTTTTTAAAGGTTAAACAGAGTGAAAGCCCTGCTTAAAGCAAACCGAGACAATTGCCCGCTCGTCAAATTTCAGACCTTGTCTAAAACATAAAGTACACACAGTGTGATAGCTGAGAGATTTTTAGCATAGCTCTAAACTGAATCTACGATGTCGTGTCTCAAGTCTGCTTAATGTAACAGTGACATGTAAACATTAGAGAAGGATCCCTGAGCTCAAACTGAAAATAACAGGGGATGTCTGTTAGGAGACACATCGGTAAAATCCCAAACACAACACTGAGACTCAGACAAGTTCTGCTTCTTTCTAAAAGGAGGGCTGCTGACAGGTCTGTTGTCTCCCAGCTTTTTAGCCGCCTTGACATCCTACTGGATCCATGCCCCTTCCTAACTTCCGCTCTTTGTTGTTATTTCTTACTTGATAATTGGCCGTCTCATTTTCTGCCTTTTACTTTGATCTTTTGAGGTCTTGAGTCTAGCCTATTGGGTTTTTGTTTTGTTTGTTTGTTTTCTCATGTAAATAGCCAACATTTCTCACAGTTTTTATTAATAGTTCTCCAGTCTTTCTGAGGATCTGAAGTTTGTTTTTTATCACTCAAGAAAAAACACAAGGCCCCGAACTTAAGAGATTAATAGTTTTGTCTAATATGTCCTTCAAATTACCATTCATAATATGACTTAGCAAAGAATTACAGTAAAACAGAACTCACAGAGCAGCCTCACCTGGCCAGGCAGGGTGTACCTCTGTCTTTTGCCTATAGTTGGCGCCAATACCTGGTAAGTCAGGAAGGATCAAGTGGGCATAGAGAAAGGACAGCTGGACACACAGTTAACAAGTTACACACAATTGGTTACCATAACTTTATATGAACAATAAATAATAATGAACAATAAATAATGATAAAGGTAGCTCGGTTAAGAGGTTTTAGCTGAACCATGTTTTAATGTCAATGATTAGAAACAGGATGATCCTGTGTCAATTAATTGTTAGATTTATCCCTTTATTATAAAAACATAACTTTCAGATGCTGTTTGTCAAATCAATTTTTAACTTGACCATTCTTTCCCCCTTAATTTGTCCACTTTTCTTATTTTCTAATCACTTATGAAGCTATCACATTGAGGTACAGAAATTGAACTGAAAATTAACGAAAAAAGGCAGACAAAGTCCAAATTAAAACTTTCAACATCCCTTTGAAAGCTTGGTTAATGATTACACATAAAGAAAATTTCAAAACACTTATAGATAAATAAAAATACAAACATCCCTAAGGGACAATGTCAAAGATTTAATAAACACGCCCAAAAGATAAACACAAGGTAGTAACTATTGAATGCTCTTTTTCATTATCTGTTCCAACAACATGTTTTATATAATGTTCTTAATGTCATTTGTTGCTCAAATTTTAAAATAAAACTTTTAATATCTTCATTTAGATTTTAACATACTGGAAGAAATACTTTGACTTTAAGGTCTAATGAAATAGTCAACACATGATTAATTAATATACTGTGTTATGTATTGACAAGGTCGATAACTATGGTACTGAACTGTGCTGCTCTTTTAAATGTTTTCCTTGATTTATAATTTTTCGAAAATCACAAAAATAGCATCGCTTGATCCTGTTCATCTGGCTTCTCTGCTGAGTATCAATGGAAGAAATGGCAGAGAAAAAAAAACATGCAGAGCAGAATTTAGGTTTTGACAATTAGCAACTGTACTTTACCCAGCTTCCTTTCTATAACACAAACTGTATTCTTACTTGAAGCATACAAACAAATGCAAACATTCCCCAAGCAAAGGCCAACACAGATGCGCTCATGGTGAGGAGGAGGAGAAGGAGGAGGAGGAGGAGAGACTGCATGGATGACCCAGTTGGGCTTGTGCCAGTTTTGGAAGAGCCTGGAGCCAGAGTAAAGACCTGGAGATACACACTCACTTACTCACATGCTCGCACACACATGCACATACACCATCTGGTCCCGTGCCTTTTAATAACAGAAACAAGGCACAAGATGTAGGCAGCATGGTGCATGGTTTCCCATCATCCTGGCAGAAAGATATTGGTGAGATATAACGGTAACAGCAGCTCAGAGAACAGTAATACACATTACCTTATAGGTACATGAGAAAACACATGGAAAACAGCAGGCACAGTTAAAAAGCTGTTGGATTTTAGAATGATTGAATAATGATCTTTCGAGGGTTTCAGCAAGAGTTGTTGGGAGGAAAATACTTGACTGTTGTTTTTCTCCTCACCAGGCCTAAATTCCAGATTTTCCTCTCACTCACTGTCTCTCTCTTTTCTTCATCTCTGTCTTTCTCTCCTGCTGCGTACAGGAGTCAGGCTGACTTTTGATCCTGACATCTGCGTCTTGCAGGAATGTCTGTGCGCTCTTTCTGCCCTCTGATGTAGCTCCAGGAACTAATGGAATGTGAAAGAGACAGACGGGCTTCTCGTCTGAAAAACACTGCCCTCTCTCCACACACGTGTGTATATGCATACATGTGTGTGTGTGTGTGTGTGTGGCTGGGTGCTTGTTTCATACACATGTCTGCTGTCTACTTTCATCGAAGCAAATTTAAAATAAAGCGTTTCCAAAAGAGGTGAGACAGAAGACATAGAATGAATAAGTCCAACAGTTTGGTCTGTGGTTTCGCACGCTGAAATCTTTGAGCTGCTCTGTGTATGGGTTAATCCCACAACTCTTTCACTTTCTCCCTCCCCAGTTCTGCAGGGAGAGACTGAAAGGTCTAAAAGGGTGTTTACAATTCACTAATCTGACTTCAAAACCGGCTTAACTCTGGGAGACATCAAAGGTGTGCGCGTGATGGCCCCACTTATCCCAGTAAGAGGGGGATGTATGATAGACTGGAAACATGGCGAGAGAGGCTGGGGAAGGAAAAAAGAAGACAAGAGGAAACTAGATATTTTTTAAGATCTTGTGATGGTTGTCTTGGTTAATTAAGGAAAAATATGTTCCAGACTTATGATAAGACTTATAAGGTTGAAACACCTCAAGAGGTGTCCCACAAAATAACTAAAGTAAATTTGTTTAAAAATAGTTTAAAAAAAAATAAAATAATATGCGGGATTATCAAACCAATTTTAAAACCAGACATTGATAATCTGGATAAAAACAACACCAAAAAATCTGTGATTGTTTAGGTAATGATTTCACTTAAACCCATCAAAACCAATCCGCTTTTGTTTGAGTAAATACTCGCCCTCACCTTTTAAGTTATTAAATAACCTTGGTAGCATTTTTGTTTGAAATGAATTTAGTAACATGGAGGCCTAATTACCGGCAGACCTGCTGAAACAAGAGCGACTTAAATAGGACTTACCAGACAAAATTAAGTATATTAAAAGACCTGGAAAGCAAACAGCCCCATTTGAGAATAAATTTGAATCCAATCACTGACATAACGTTCTGAACGAGCAACAGAGTCTTTTTCCTCATAGAGCAGTGGTAAATCATCCCTACCAAAACTACACTAGTTGCTCAATACTAACTCATCCAGGAGGTCACAAAGCATCACATGCCTTAGTGTGATGGTTGTTTTCTGCTTCAAGGTCTAAATGGTTTGGTGTTATTGATGAAACCATTAATCTTTTTCTTTAGAAGGAAATCCTGAAGGAGAATATCTACTATCATTTTAAACATTAGGCTCTAACTTTGTTTATGCATCACTGCAATGATATGAAGTACATCAGGGAATTTAGATTTGAAAAACAACAAAACTGTTTTTGTTTTTTGTTTTTATTTAAGTCCAAACTTAAATCTTAATGAGATGCAAGATAAACTAAAACAGGAAGTTCAAGCTCAAAAACTTCCCAAATGGACTGAATTTAAAAAAATTCTTTTTATCGAAGAGCGGTCAGAAATTCCTCCATTGCAATGTGGAAGACTCAGTGCCCTGCTTTGGATATATAGACACCCTTATTTAAATTAAGGAATTGGAATTGCTTATGTATGTAATACTCATTACTTTGCCTTATACTTTCTTTTGGTGGCAATCAGAAACATTAAAACACTAGAGAAAAAAGTAAAATAATAAAAAAAAGATTAGCATATTTAGAGATGAAAATAACCTTTTTACTGCTCTGTCAGTTCAGTTTTAAATTGTAGACTAGTAATGAATGCATCTGAATCTTATCAAAGTAACTGAGAATAGAAGGTCATCCAATATAGCAACCCCTGGCTTTCATAAACATATTCATTAAGAACTGATAGCTGGATTTCCAAATGCAGTTCCAAAAAGTGAACGGCAGAAGTCTTTGTCCTGGTGAGGCTAACTAATGAGCAAAATCTCATTTAAACAAGACTTCCATGAATATCTGCACAGGAGAGAACGCAGTCAAGGTAAAATTAGCCCTGTAATAAATGAAGATTGTAGGAATACATCTGGCATTAATTGTCCTCCAAAGGTCACGCTTCATTAAATTACCATTAAAGAGTTTGACAAAATATATTTAGTGCTCACTGAGGTGTGCCAGCTTTGTGAGGTAAAATGTATAAATAACTGTAATAACTACAGCTGTGTTTCGAAAACCTATTAATACAGAACGGGAAGCAGGAGCCTATTCTGTGGAGACGTTATCAAGGGATTTGAGCTATTAACAGATGTATTTTTCCCCCTCCTTGAACACGTAGAAATGATCCAAATTATAATAAATTGTCACGTAATGAACAGTGTGCCCAAAAAAAGCAGAGGTTTCAATGTGATGGAGATGAGCTGATCTCTGCGGTTCTATTATTTATTCAGTGCGTGTTTGCTGAGTACATCTTCATGCAAAGTTCTTTTGTGATTTTAAGTTTGTCCCACATTCCCACTGAGATACCAGGGAGCGACATGCGAGTCCGCCTCAAGCAAACATCTGCTCACACATGTACACACATGTAGAAAGCCACACAGGCTGACGTCGATGCCTGGACATTTTAGAACACAAAAGATGGAAATTATGTTCTGTAAAAAACATTCTGGGAAAAAAATAATGCAAATAAGGGAATATATGTTAAAATAGTTTGCTTTTGGTTAAGATAAATATGGGAAAGGGAAAAATATAAAGGGATAAAATGTATATTGCATGTATGTGTGAGCATGTGAGTGTGTGTGTGAAAGAAGAGAGGCAACATAAGACTAGCGTGGACAGAGACTGATTCCCCCAGGTGCATGTTGGGTAAGTCTTCAATAATCTGGAGTGACAAGGAACAGAAGGAGCCGATTTCTCCTCATGTCATATCCTCTTTCGCTTCTCGCTTCCTGCTTCTTGTCAACAGGACTTTAAACTGGTGTTTGTTAAATTGGATGTCAGGTTCAAGAGAGCACTTTTTTTTGCATCCAGTGCTTGTCTGTTAGCGTGCATGGATGTGCTGTTATTTAAATATGGTAACAGGCTGTCTCCTGACATTAAAAGGTCCAGGTCAAAGAATAACACTGTGGAAATTGATCCATATAGAGGATTACCCCAATCAAAACCTTTAGTTTAACACTGCAGAATGCAGAACGCAAAACGATAGAGCCTCCATTACTCGATCCATGGCCATAGAAAACCATCTCTGCCCTGAACTGGAAAGCCCTCAAGCCTTGGGTTGTTCAGCAGCAGGTCTATCCTGCCTTTCCAGGAAGCTTTAGATGAGTCTGGAGCCCCTGGACATCTCTGTTAATCACTCATCCTTAAATAAGCACTTTCTAAATGACCTTAGAAAGACGGAAGCAAGAGGCTGACATGTTACAGAGTCAAACAAGGCCCCCAGGCCTCAAACCAATTTTAAAACCCAATTTGATTTCTTTAGAACGAGCTCTCATAGATACACGTGTATCCATATATGACTGTGTGCAAGAAAGAGTGTGGATCCTCAGACAACCAGCTCCACCACATAAACAGCAAAGGTCATCCCCTGTCTGAGTCACTGTATGTTATTGTTCCATTAGTCTGTGTGGTTTTGTTTTGACTATCAGTGTTACAACTGTAGAAATGATTGACCTTTGACTGTAAAAAACAGAAGATCACATCATAGCCATAGTCAGTGGTTTCTTTTTTCTTTCGAACTATAAATAGTCAAAATACACGGTAAATGCACATGCAAGGAATTAAAAGGACTTAAACCATTTTTTAAAGCTATAACGTTTGTATATTACTTTCAAGAGACAGTTAGTACATATAGAAAGGCTGAAACAATTCAAGAGGTTTTCTTTTTCTCTTTACTTACAACTACTGTCATACTTCGTAAAACTCTATGTCTTATTTCTACAATAGTAATATTTTATTCACCTTTTGATGTGCGGCACATTATTTGCTTTTCGCGTTTGATTAATAAGCTTTTTTTATCTTGCTAATGTCAGCTCAATAGATTCGAATATAATGCAAGAAATAACTTTTGTAATTCAGCTTCAAAAGGGAAACTCATTATTTCAATTTATTACAAAGCGAAAGATATCAGCTTTATGGATCTGCATTGTTTTGGACTTTAGCAAAGATTGTTGATTAAACAGCCGTCCATCACAGTCATTGTCTCATTCAAGGTGTCGGATTAGAGCATCATATGCAAAGTAGTGGCTCACCAGAGCAAAAAAAGTCTTTACAACTCCAAACGATCACAGACTTTTGCCTAAATGCTATCAGACATCGATGTAGTAATTTATGAAAGACAACCACTGACCATGTATTGAGCTATAAAGCATTGACATTAGCAGAACCAGAGTTTTACTTAAATCATATATTTTATTGGTCTTTTGGAAAATGTCCTTTTAAAAAAAACAGATATTTGGTTTTTTTTTTCATTAGATTGGAACCAAATTCTTTCACATTTACACAAATAACATGTTTGGTACACAAACCCCTTTAAGGGAAATGATATATGAATTTTTAATATATCTCATTTTTTAATGGTGCATTGTGAGCACAGGGATCAGTTGAGATACATAAACATGGAATTTTACACTAACTATAGTATAGAGCGACAGCTGTTAAGAATTTCACCAGCCAGCTATTGCCTTTTGACACATAAACAAAGTTCCACACTTACAGTCACAGACACAAACCAGATGGCCACTCCCCCCCCTCACCTTGTTAGGGTCCCTGTGGCAACAGGTCAAAACAGGTCCCACCTGAATGGTCCATATCTGGTTCACAGGTGAGTCCTCTCGCTTCCATTAAAAATAAAAAAACTGACTGCTAATGAGAGCAGGTCACCGTGTGCTGGGGTTACTTCTGCAGGGCAGATGGGATTCAGTGGCTGACCCACCTGATGTAGCCAGTATGCAGCCAGAAATGTTTTGTTTTGACGTAAAAACTCATGCTGGTGCTCACACACAGCTAAAATGCCTGAAATCTGTTTTTGTTTCCTAATGAAATTCTTGTTGGCAGCTGTACTGCAATGGAGCAGTGGCTTCAAATACAAATACTATTGTCCTTCATCATACTATAACCGAGGAGTGACAGCAGTCTTGCTCCTCCTAATACCTCTAGGTGGCACTATTGTCATATCAACATTTCTTCAAGTGGCCTCTCTGTTGAAGAGTTTACATCGCTGAATGAAAACTCTCCTTGTTCACTGTGAAATACTACTGATGCTGCAGACAGGTGATCATTTACCGTATATACACTCAAAACTGTGCTTGATAATAAAATCTGCAGAAATAGTTTACATCTGAAGAGTCCCCTCATTTCTATTCTGCAAACATGTCATCCTACACAAATGCCCAGTGTGTTGTTTTTTAAAATGCCTAAAGCTTCAATTGAACAATAACAGTATTCCAATGTTGTTGTTATTTGCTGACTATTAATGTTCTTTGAATTAAACCGACGGCTCACCACACCATTAAACGTGGCCCAAGGTGGGAAAACAGAGCATAGAAATCTGACGATCAGGTGCAGGGTGAGGAAACAGGGATAGCTTGCTTGGACAATATAAATAATCATTTCTATTGTTTTACTACATTATATAAAGAAGTTGGGTATTCGCTTGAAGGACAACCCTGTTTTTTTTGCACAAATGATTTCCAAACAGTCAGGGTCATTATTGTGTCCTGGAAATGAGTTATGCGGAGTGTAGGGCACTCTGTGCTGACATGCCACTGTTTAAAAACAGAATAAAATGTATGTTTATCTATATATAAGCATTTAAGCCTGCAGGTTGGTAAGTGCATTAATGAGCAACTGACAGTTCTAACCAGAAACAAGTTTCTCAGCTCTTTGCCATTTCTCCTCTCTGCTCGGGGATTGTGTTATTTCCTGCATCAGTTGACACAAGTCCTTAACAGACTATCTTGTTATAACTCTGAAAAGGTCATCTCCATGTTCCCAGGCCTCTGTGGTTTGCAATGATATAACACAGTAGAAGTAAAAGCAGAGCAAAAAACTCAAATTCAAAGTATACGTGCATACAGGCTCTAGCACAGCTCCTAATGCCATTCTCTCCTTCCTGCAGGATTGTGGATGCAACTAAACTCCCCAGCATAACACTGCTCTGACAGCTAACATTGCCCTATGTCACAGTGTGCGCTGATTGTCTTATCTGCCCATTTATCACAGTTGATTTGGACCCAGCCTTGCCTGAAACCTGCGTTCAGATCTCGTTCGGGTGACTTGGAATAGGCAATGTTGAAATTGTCAAGCTTTTTTCAAATAGGGGATCCATTGCAAATGCATTCAAGGTTATTTTAAGGAACCTAGATACTTAATGCATTTTCTGACTGTATTTCACTGATCTGAGATAATCATGACAATTAGCCTGACACTGGGGAATGGTAAGGGGCAGGACCATAAATATTAGGCTCCACACACCATGTCTCCTACACATGTACTGTCAGCAAAGTGACACAAAATGACATACTAACCAATGTACAGATCTCCTCCCTCAGATCATCTAAAGCCTTTTCTCCCATGAACTAGAAGAAATGCATGAGGGTGCAGGACAGGGTTGGCTTCACTTGACTGTCCACACAAGCTGTTTGCACATAAACCAGCACTGATGTCTTCTGTCAGCCCTCATTTCAGTAAACACTGATGTCTATGTGAGGAAGCGGAGTGACAGGTGCATGATTGAGGTACTTAAATACAGACACGACCAGCAACCGTCCCCTTTCTGGATCTCCCAGGGATGCTGCGATTTATATCCTGACAATGTATGCTTGGTCACTCTTTTCTATTATATTCTCCTTTAATTGTTCTAGGACTCTTTATCCAATATTTAATGCTAATTGTGTACTTATTTAATCAAACTAAGCTAAACATAGAAGATATCCCCTCAGGATGCAGACCATAGTTGTTTGATTCTGACAAGCAGGAGTTTTGTTACCTTTCTGAAAATGCTGCTTCAGGAACAAATCAGCTAAAGATCCATAGAAGGAAAACATTAAATATGCATCTAGATCTTCCGCTTGGGCAAGTGGACTGAATTTGTATAAATGGCCAAAGTGTTGCAGCGATGGCAAGCAACTGGAGTGAGCACTCATTACAAAATCTGCTCCACTGGCTATTAACACCAACAGGAAAACTTAGCATGGCCCTCACCACACACCGAGGTTAAATTGAGAGTAAAAAACTATACGGGTATGTGTATGAGGGTGAATCAGAGTACATGTGGATCTCAATAGATTAGAATATATGGGAAGAATTACTGAACCTCAATAATTCAGTTCTAAAACTAAAGATTTTAGATTATATGCATATAGATTCATAACACTTTTAAATCAGTTTTAACAGGGATTCTCCGGGACTTTGAGCAAGTAAAAAGTAAAATTTGCTTCCTCCAAAATTCGAATACTAGATAAGTTAAATAAAGAAACATTTTTTAAAAATAAGGAGGTCTACTAAAAGGAATGCCAGTGTACTATATAATATATACATTTATTACTTCAAGATTTCTTTTTTCATCATTACAATGCGGAAGTAACCAGCCTATATCTTTGTTTAGGGATTAAGGAAGAGCATACAGCTGTAATAATAGCTTTCAAGTTGCCTGCTTTGGAGAATCCACTGCCTTTAATCCAGTTATTAAAAAAGTCCTGCATTTTCTCTGATATTAGGTTCAGACAAGTTTCTCAAACGATGTAGTTCAAAATGGAGTCATAAAATCTCTACTTATGACAGTGTGGATATGTATCCATTGCTATGGGAAATTAAACAAGCATCTCAAAAAACCACTAATAAAAATATATTTCCATACTTTCCAGGCACATAAGGCCTCCTAACATAAATATAGGTGATAAAAATAGAATATTAGAAATTTACAGGTGTGTAGGTGACGTACAGAGATGGCGTGGTAATGTAGAGGAGGTCAGACAGATATGAAGGAGAAAGGTGATGGATCACTCAAAATGTATGGAGCAGGATTCGAGATATTTGGGCAGAAGATTCATTGCAGATGTTAAAGTACAAGTGAAATGTGACAACTGAGTGTTGTTCTGGAGATAACATGGTCGACAGTGTTCTTTACTAGTGTAAGTCTACGTAGATAGAAATCTAGAAACCTAGGTAGATAGAAAGCATTAAAAGCTCGAAAATTCCCTGAACTATTTCTACCACATTTTTCCTTCCACTTAACTTTCAGTTAGAATCTCTGAATATAGCTTCTTCCTTCTTTAGCAAAGGGCTTTTGTAACTTGTGTCTACAGCTTCTCCTATGACTTTATGAGCCATGTAGTGTTTTTTTTTGTTTTGTTTTTAGTTATTTTTTATTAGAGTGATGTAAAGGTTGCAGTTTCTTTAAAACTGAAATGTTGGTTATCTCTAAGTCATTACATCACGTAATATGACTCTTTTTGAAGTGTGGCTTCAGTTTCTAATGTTGCAAGTGGATATTTTTTCACCAAACCTTTTTCTTTCACCTAACTTTCTGTTATGTATCGTTATAGATCCCTGGATAGAACAGTCAGCTGCTTTGGTAAATACGTGTTGTGGCTCACTCTAATTGGCCGACTGAGGAAGGTGACAATCTGCACATCAGTTGTCAAGTAGCAGCCTTCTCTCATGATTGTGCAGCTAAAACATAGATGTATAACATGACATTTCTCTTCCCTTTCATTTTTTATTAGTCTTATGTAATTTATTTTTTTTTTCCAGAAACTGTATTCCAGTTTTCCTTTAGCTGTGAGCCATACTTCTCAAAATCACAGAGACTTGACATATCTGATCCTGTTAAGAATGAATCAACACATTTAAGTTTTCTTTGTGAACACAGTGAGAAAATTAAACAAATAAACTTGCTTACATTCTAATTTATTGAGATGCACCTGTATGTGTTTAGTAGGACGGTTCATAGATCATCACAGTGTGGTCAGGTAAAGGGTTGATACAAACTGACAGTTTGGATTGTAGAGTGAGTGAGGAGGTTCAGGTGTCACGGCTAACATAAGGGCAAACAAAACATCTCTATAGTTTCTCACCAGGGACACCTTTCTCTGTACTTATCACACTGACTGCCCACATTAGACAACAATGCTGCTGATAAAAGCATTGCCATTTATCCAGATGGCTCTTTAATGGAGGAAAATCATATGTGGGATAATATTAGGTACTCACTTCAAACTGTAGCCGCCTGCCACGGATTTTCTCTCCAGACGGCCTACACAGCTGATCCATTAGGATCCAGGAAAGAAAAGAAATCATGCAGATTTTACAGAGTAAGTCAAGAGGCTCCCCACACTCACAGCTGCGGGTTGTCAAACGAACAAAATTTAATAAACCCGTCTGTGACACCTGAACATGCTTTTATTCTTTCTTTCTTTCCTTCACTGTCTCCTGTTTTTTTCTCTCTATCTCTGTCTCCCACACCTGCGTAAGTGAAGGATTTACTTGTATTACACATAGCACATTGAACATGTCAATCAGTGCAAGGTGCAGGTGTCTGTGTGTCATCTGCATTCCTTTGGTAATTATCCGCGTGCCAGAAATACTCTCAGACATGTAGCTTCAGACGCTAAAGTGGGGACAAACGTCATGATGAGCTCTTCCATCATTTACATGCCAGAATCACTTAGTTTTCAATTAACGTGAGCAAATGACTATTGCAAAGCCTTTTAAAAATCATTTAGAATTTATACTTCAGTGATTCATCATTCAGCAGAGCGTTTTACCTTCCTCAGATTAATTCCAGGAAGAACAATGACGTGTCACATTTGTAGAAGTGAAAACATACAATGACAAACTGTTAATGTAATCTGTTTTTTTATTGTTCCCAATGTGAGGTTGAGAAATGTAAACACTCTTTCTCGAACGATGCGATTGAGGTTGAACGTATAAAGAGATGCAGACAAAGGTAGAGATACAGGTGTTGACATAGTCTGTTTACTCCTCGGTGTCCCATCTGTAAAAATTCTGTCCACAGAGACCTCATACAGGGTGAGGGGACCCCTATTCATCTCCTCCCAAATGGGATAGCATCCTCCAGGGGAGAGGGGTGACACAGTTTCTGCCAAGGCGATGGGGAAGTCCTTCTGCTGATAATAGCAGTCGACGGGGGGAACAACCTCAGCAGGCACGGGGCCAGACAACTGTCAATCACTACACCTCTCCTTTTTTTTTACTTTTGAGTCACCACTGCTCTCTTCTACACGAGTCCCCTTCTCGCTCCCTTTTCCACTTTGTTTTTTCTTTCTCCCCAATTCACATTGTGCTCACTGAAAAATCAACAGCCTGGAGATCCTCATGGTGAACATAATGGGCTCCATGCTCAGCCACGGGCTCTTCAGAAGAGCTGAAGACGAGCATTGCTTCCAGATGTGCTGATGTGAATAATAGGGTCACATCTGAATTTCTACGGATAACAAAGAACAATTCCAAATAGTTTCGATTTCTTTCCCGATAGTGCAACTGAAAGAAATATATCAACTGTTGATCCACTTTGAGATTCCTATTTAATAATTATCACAATGATAATTGCACAACTGTGTAATGTCATGAATCATTATTATGAGTAATTAATTTTTCAGTTTGTTTAATTTGATTGGCACCAAAAAAACAAATAGTATTTTTATTTACTTATTAAAAAAAGCTGCCAAGAGAAACTTCACCCTGTGAGAGACATGTCATGACCCCAAACCCTGCAAACAATTAGTTGAGCTACATGTGGCATCAATGACTGTCTCCCAGTGTTGGTTTAACTGGGATCCAGTCTTTTACAAAGTTATGCAAAATTATTCCCCTCTGCTGTGCAGAAAAGCTTTAATTCAGCCAGAGTGAAGATTTATGAAGTATTATTTGCATATAAAGGGTCATGTGACATATCCTTAATTGGATTTAGCTCCAGACCTTGACTAAGCCACTTCAAAACTTTCATTTTCTTTCTTTTTTAGTGGCAGACCTGATGTTGTGTTTTGGATCATTCTCGTGATAAATATTTAGTTTAGTCAGAGATTAATGCAACAACAGACACAGATTGTCTAAAAGAGAACACAGTTCATGGTTCCATTAATATCAACCAACCTTCCAGGTCCAGAAGCATCATCATCATCATCATCACGATTTTAAATTGTTGCTGGGGTATTTATTCATTAAAATGCTGAAATGTCAGAAGCTCAGAACAGTGTGGGACAGAGTGATGTTCACTTTTCACCAGTTCAAACAAAATTTACCAAATGTTTTCATTACCATTAAAATTTCTTTCAGAAAATTGGAGACCAGTATCTGTGTTCTTCTTGTTCATCAGGACTTTTCTTTGTTTTTGTTGTATCATTGACTCTTTACATTAAATGAGGCATAAATGCCTGCAGTGTTTTGGGTTTTTTATTTTTTTGAGGGGGGGCTCTTTTGTTTTTAGTTTTGAAAGTGTTTTCACAGAATTGTGAAAGTTCTTCTCTCGCCTGTATTTTTCTATTTGTGGGTATTGACCTCTCAATGTGGTTTGTTTGCTTCCTTGAGCCTTTTAAATTGCTATGACCATCCTCTGTTTAGATCATTGCAGGATGTCACATGTTATATTTAAGTGATCTGATTAAAAAAACTCATGAATGGAAACTGCAATTTTAATTTGCATCGGTTGTTACAGTCTAATACTAAATTTCATATCATGATGTGCAACATTTTACAGAGAGAAAAACGGCAAAAGCAGAAGAAATCTACTAGAGGACAACTATGTTTTGAAAAGCTCTGTACAGATAGCGAGCATACGGTTGCTTGAGTGAATTTTAATGTCCCTATTTTCATCTTATAGGCTGTTTTTTCACAGAGCTAACAAGGTTCTCTTCTTTTAGGCAAGTAAACAGATCAATATAAATAGACTGAACTGTGTTAAATAAATATCAATATTGAATTTCATTAAAACTGAAGTTCAGAAACTGGATTTTATAAGGCTATTGTATAGATATTGCACTTATCTCAGGAAAATGACAGAACTGGTTTGAGAAATGGTGATAGCCTCCCTCAGGCCTGAGGCTGTCAGAAACATTTCAGCTAAATACTCTCTCAGAAACTGCATGAAACAAACTACCTAAATTTATTTATTTGTTGTTGTTTTTTTTCATTCTACTGAGCATTAGAGAATGAACATGTTTTTATGATTATTAAAGTTAAAAAAAATTACAAAGCAAAACCTTTATTAGAGTATTTTTATGACATGATACCTTGCATAAACTTACAGACTTCTTACACATCCACTGAGCTTGTTGATAAAATCAGAGCTGTCACAATTGCTCTGTAAAAGTGGGAGAGGTAACGCCATGCTGTTGCTGCAAGCTGCCTATTAATGAGGCATCACTCCATCAGGGACAGTTGGTTATGACAACTACTAGGGGCACTTTAGTGTGTTTTTATTTATTCTTGTGCTGTCTTCCTCCGTGTTTGTGTGTGATTGGGTATCTGAACACTTGTGACCTTAAGCCAACACTGAAACATGCAAATTCGTAAGATATGTTTTAATTGTTTAGCCTGAGGACCATTTGCTATGATGGGTATAGAAATATTAATGGCAAGAAGTAGAGAAGAATAATTAGCACATTATTAAGTGACAGCATGTGCAAACACTGCAAAATGATTCAAAAAATTAAGTCTAATCAATGTCTAGAGGAAACTCAGGATCAGGACTCTTCCACATTTTCTCCTAAAAGAGTCGATATCATAGTCAGATACCTGTGCACATGACTAGAATATCAGATATCATATCAGTATTGAGCATATAGAGGGGACATATAGTTGGGCATCCTCTGGACAGCTGAACTCAAAATGCTCATCATCGAGGGATTAAAGAGCTATTTAAGGCCTCCAAACATGAAGCTGCGGTACTTTAAGAGTTTAGTAAGAGGTTTGAAGAGGCCCCAAAAGAAACGTACTAATATTTAAGTTAAACTATAAGACTACCAGTTAGAAGGAACTGTCATACCTTTTTCTATGGCTAGAAAACAAATTTTTGTTGATATT
>JAUZNJ010029372.1:0-40883 GCA_034780135.1 Jordanella pulchra | reverse complement strand
ATATATATATATATATATATATATATATATATATATATATATATGACAAAAAATGTGGATGAAGGAAAACTACTTGGCTGATGCTGTCGGAGTTATTACAAAGTCACAGTTGACCATGTTTTCACAATTTGTTAATGATGTATGCACCTTAATAGAAAACATAAGTATAAAACCTGAAGTGGAAGTGCCTGTTTCCTGATCTTGCATTCACTAAGAATCAATGAAAGAACAACAAAGACAGAGGTGTCGCCTCTAATTAACATTTTCTAACTTTAAAAGATCCATTCTCTCATTATTCTGCTGACTAAGTCCAGCTCCAACAGTGTGGGCTTGGTTCGGCCTGGCCGAGCAAAAACACATGTGATACAATTGGCCTTGGCTTTTTTGTGCACATGTTTTTGGTTTTTGAAGCATTTCGGTTATTTCTGACCAGAGACCGGAAAAAGCCTCAAACAGGAGTCATAAGGTCAAACCGAAGACTTTTATGTTTCATGTTAAATTGGTGGCAGTAAAGATGATCCATTCTTGGAGTCAAGGGACAAATTCATTCACACTTGCTGAGTGAAGAAGAACGTTTTTGCATGATGTGTTTGGTGTAGCGTTCTCACTCACTTCCATCAGGAAAAAAACTTATATTGACTTAAAAACAGTTTATTTCCTAAGGCTGTGGAGGCAGTTTTCTCCTTTTAGTCAGACACTCTCACTGCATCTCATCTCATTTTCACCCCACATATATGATATTTTACTTTTTTTTTTGTACATTTTTTTTTTCATTTGACCATTTCTTAAGAACATTGCATTATTTTTTTTCTGAGATTTTTATTTCCCTTTACTGAACAGTACATTTTAAGTTTTAGATGCATATTTTTTTCATATTTCTTAGTGTTATGTCCCCTTGTACGCTTTTAAGTACCTTACTTTGCCACTAACACACTACAATATGTGGTATCTCTATTGTATTTTATGCTATATCTTTTGGTTTCTCTATTACTCCGTTTTTCTTCTTGGGTGGGTAGAGGACCCAAAACTACTCAAGTAAGAGTAAAAGAGTATTTGGCAAAAAGGGTACTCAAATACCGAGTAATTGTTGGATCATAATATCTGATTTAATGTTTAATAATGATGCAGCATCACATACATTATGTGAAGACTTTGATATTTTAAATACTAAAATACATGAAAAATACATATAACATAGTTACATAATAGCAAAGTCATGCAGAAGAAACCCTTTCCCAAATCCATTGTTTTCAACATTAAACAAATGAAAGCAGTGACTAGTGTATGTATGTTAGGACAGAATACAGAACATCATTTGAGAATATCTACTGGTTACATGTTCAACCGATCTCCAAATAGCTCAAGTTACTCACATTGGGTAAAGGAGTCAGAAGTCTTACTCAAGTAGATACTTCACAAGAATAATACTTAAGTTAAAATAAAATGTATGGTACACTAAAACTACTCCTAAAAGTACTTTTTTTATGTTACTCAAGTAAACATCACTGAGTAAATGTAACTGTTACTACTTACCTATAGCATAAAAATGGTACAATTTTAGATGAAAACAATGAGCGCCATGCAGCAGCATTTTTTTTGCTCTTATTGTAAATTTCTCTTATGTTTTCTCCTCATGTGATGCAGTCCACCTGTGCAGAAGTGAGTGTGAGAAATATACATAATTACCGCCCTGATAATGTCATATAAGTGTAGGAATTCCCATGCTTTTTAGAACGTGTTCATTTACAAAACAGGCAACAGAATCAACAAAGGAAACTCTACTGGTTTGGAGATTGAAGTTCTGCTGACTGAGAGCTGAGCAGCAAAATTAAAGGACCAGTAAAAGCCAGGCAGTGGGAAATAAATCACAAGAGCTATAAATAATATGTCGCCTGTAGGTTGCACTGTTACAGGAGTAAAAAGAAGTAAAATAAACAAAAAAGAATTATTTTATTCAAAAATTATTTCTAAACATGTCTAGCAAAAGTAATACAGTTGATAAAAACTAGTGATGAAGGCACAAGATGCAACATATGATTTAAATGCCTAATATGAGTTCACAATCAACCAACACGAACCAGGATTTTGCCAAACCTCCTTTTAATATTCAGGCACACCTGTGCTGTGCATCTCCAGACCACATCTGCCATATCTTCATCTCACTCTCAATTTCTCTCACACAATGCATACCAGAAATGTTAATGGCGAAACTCTAATATGACTAATTCAGACAGACTCAAACCCAAATGTTCCACATTTTATGTAATAACAAAGCCAAGGAGCTTCCAGGGATTGAAATGAATGCAAATGTTATTGTTTGAAGAGTTTCAGTCACCAAACATGTTGCTGAACCTCATGTTTGAACTTTCTATCCATTTTCTGTTCCAGATGTTATTCCAATAGTAGCTTGATCTTACATGGAGCTCACTGACTGTTCTTTCTTTTGATTAAATAACAACAAATGAATTCAGGGTCTCCTGGTTACCAACATGCATTGTTTTTTGCTGGTGACAACATTATGTCATCAGCAAAAAACTATGTCATTTATAATTGCAGAGTTGCATAATTTATAATGATGTAGCCTAATAAAATGGAAAGTTGCGTCTAAGTTAAAACAAATATTGTCATTTATTGAAAAAATAAGGTTAGATAACAGTTGACTGATTATCCATGACTCCTACTTCAAGTCTGGAGCACTCTTAAAGTCTGTTCATAACTGAGAAAAGATGAGAAATAAGAGAAAAATGACAACATTTTATCCTAAATCGCGAATTTGTTTGTACGGTTAAGTGGAGCCACGTTGGCTATTGTATGAATAATGTTTATGAGAAAACACAAATCCTCTTAATATAAGAAAACAAATGTTCTTAGCTGGTAAATTTAGTACCGCAGTGGATTTCACTTTGCATGGTCTAAAAAACGGTTGTTTTCCTGTCAGCTTTCCGAAGAAAACATAAATCATATGCAAAGTGACCATGTTTTTGATTAGTATATTTCTGTTAGTGAATCAAATTGATATTGTGTAAAAGGGACCATAAAAAGTGACAAGGCACAATGTCGAGGTTGTATAATCTAGTTACCCTGTTGCCTCAGAGACTGTGCAGCTTGCAACCACTGATTCAAACAGTTGAGCCTAAAACAAATGGTCTTAATTCTAGTACCAATACTCATCAAACAAGCTTGCAATGATTTTACAGAAATTAAGTCCCAACCCATCACATGTCATAGCTCAGTTTCCCTTCTGACCAAAACAACAGTGAATGCAGCCAAATGTCTGTTTGTGATGTCAGATCCTGGAGCTGCTCCATTCAGAGTGGAGGAGCAGGTCTGCTAGAGATGGATCTGCTGCAGACACCGATTAGCAAACAGAGAAAAACAGAGCAGACCGTCTCTATCTGGGAGCTTCCAGCAGCAGGGGATGGAGACCCTTTGAAAACACATTGAGAATATCAAGCACCTTAAAAACATTTAAAAAATCAGATGTTTTCCATTGCAGATCCTCCACCCAGCAGGGACCTGTGGAGCACATAGAATGACATCAGAAAGAGAAGAGGAGGAGAGGGAGGACAAATTCTTCAAGTATGAGAAAACTTTACTGCTCTCCTCCTTCCCTCCTATTCCTCCTTTCTTTCTTTTCTTTCTTTTTCTCCTTCTGTCCACCCCCCTCCTGCTGTCGGTCAGTCAAAGAGAGAACCCCACAGGAACAAGCAACGAGGCTTCTGGTACAAGGGGAGAGAAACTCTTCACATCTTTAGGTAAGATGCTTTTTTCTTCTCTCTCCTTAAGTTTATTTTGAACATTTATTAATTTATTTTGAATATATAGGCAGTCAAAAATAATGTTACAATTTAATTATATCACCCTATAACTAGTTGATCCATATTCTCAATTAGATTGTACAATCAACTTGATTATTCTTCATTCCATCATTTCCGATCTCAATAAATAAGAAAAAAAAAAACAATGATGAGAATTTTCTTTTAGAATAGGTTTTAAATAAATGCCATTTGATTGTAAAAAAAAGGGAACTTATCTTATAACTAACAAAACAATCATTTAATTGGGAATTTTTTAAGGATGGATTTTGTAATCTTAAAACATATAACCATCCAAGTAATGCTCAACATTACTCATTTTAACAGTGTATTACTTTATTAACTTTTTAATGCAAACTATTCTACAGCCATCTGTAGGAAATTCCATTTTAACATTAACATAAAGGTTTAACATTACACTTTTTCAGCTCCTCAGAGTAGAAAGAATAGATTAATCCATAAGATTAATTAAAAATACAACAGACCAAAAGAAAGGAATTCTGTTTTTGATTATGCCTAGATGAGGTGAGAAATACAACTTCATGTTCTGGCTTTTTATGGTTTTATTAGTGTTTAAGAGTTTGGTCTGTGGAGGTGTTTGCCTTTCTGCACTGTGATGAATTTCACAGACTTCACAAACAGTGTTACCAAGAGTGGCTAAACAAAGCAGATCACCATCCAAGGAAACTATTCATGATGCTGTTTTTTTGTTTGTTTTCTTTACCAACTCCATATATTTTTATTAACATCTTTTTCTGAATAAGTTTTATGATCTCTATGTGCTGCTGACATTTTTCCACATGTATGACATGATTTCACTAGTTAGCTAGTAATAGAATATGCAATCAACTGTGATTGATCTTTTTAACACACTAACACTGGGGTGTACCATTCCAAAAATAATCATGGAATCCAATTTTTTTTAAAAGAATGAATGAGTATTAAGAATATTATTAATAAGATTTCCAGTCAGAAGTAATGTAAACATAGGCATAAACAAAACATTAGTGCCAGGATGGCAGAGGCTTGATGATGATGAAGACAGTTGGGGGTCAACATTAATTTGGTCCGAGTTAAATTGAGACATTTGAATGTTCAAATTGATTGTTTATGTCTTTAGGATCAGATTCACCATCTGTTTGTTTCTTAAATACAATTGGTAGCTGAATATTGATGCAATATTAAATCTTGTCTAGATTTTGAGAATTTCTCATTTGCCTCTTTAGAGACAAGAAGGTCAAATTGTATTTATATTCCTATTCACTTCTTACAAAGGTTGGCTGTAGGTGATAAAGGAATGCTGCTGATCTACATTTTTTACTAAGGGCAACCTTCAACTAGATATAGCAGATTGGAAGCGTGGATAGTTGGATGTTTGAATGATGTATAAACATACTGATCTTCTTTCTTCATTACCAAGAAGAAAGTCACCGTCTTTGTATTTAAGGACACAGTAATATGAGAAAAAACTAAACCAGTGAAATACATTGTATGAGTCACTGGAGAATATATTAATCTCAAATATTTAGCTTTAAACTCTGATTCTTCACACTGTTTCTTTGTTTTTGTTGAGTTTTTTTGGGAGACAAACATCACCTAAGTGAATACCAAAAGTGCAATTTGAATTATAATTTTATTGAGAGAGAAAGGCCATTGAAATCAATATGGACCAATAATAAATGGAGAAGCTTATATTTTAAATTGTGAATCTACTGTGATTAATCCAATTTTTAACTATTACTTTAGCAACGCCTAGGCCCGATTACTGCCAGACCTATAAAATAAAAAAAGGCAACAAAAAAAAAACTATTGAACTTGTTTCACAACATGAAGTAGGCTTAAAATCCTACAATACAATACTCATGCATAGATCTCAATAAAATTCAAGAGCTACTGACAGATGAATTTACAGAAATCAAAATCATTTCTTAGGGTTTGTAACCACAGAGATCCACAGAGAGAGAGAATAACTACAAATGCAGAAAGCATGGAGTATTGCTAATTGTTTTAAGGGTGGCCAGTCAACCAAATTTACTTCATAAGTTCCCAAACTTCCTTAAACCAAACCCTGCTGACAAAAAAAGAAATACGTTACAAAAAAGAGTTTTGAGAAATTAATCTTCGGACTGTCCAGATAAAGTGAAACTTTTTTGCAAGGTGTGCGTCTAGATTCAGATTCAGCTGTGCTCTTCAGTAAAGGATCATCATATCAAAAGTGGAAAGCTGTAATTGTACTGAAGGTTTTCCCATGATCTTGGATTTCTTTAGATCTTAATGACTTGCATGTAGCCTTATTGATGGAATCATGAATTCTACTCTCTGCCAGAAAATCCTGAAAGATTTTATGAACAGGACAATGATCCAAACCACAAGACGGGCTTTTAATAGTTCTAAAAGACAAAATTAACACCTTGTGATTCACATAGGAAGAGCTGTGACATGGCAGGCAGACATGTTTAAAAAAAACAACTTACTTCTTAGATGTTAAAAAGAAATCAAAAGAAAATAGGCCAACTTTTTTTCTACAAATATAAAAGAGTGTTGGCAGTCTTCTCAAACGCCTGAAGGGAGTAATTTCCATCAGTGGTGGGTACAACCAGTTATTACACTGATGGAGTAGTTATATTTCATCAGAGTCCAGTTCATTTGATTCACTTTTTTTAAATAACTGTTCCCTGTATTTCCTTAGATATTAAAATGTGTTCTATTCTATGAAGTATTTAGGTGTAGCAAAAAGCCAACATTAAAAGAAAAGCAAAAAAGGGGCAAACTCTTTTTTTTCACATTATTAGAGAACAAAGTAACATGTAACTCCAAATAGATAGATTTTGGGCTGCATTATTGCTGTTGTAGGAGCCATCTTGTGTTAAATTGGGTGAATGCATACTGCTTAGTTGCTGCATCTTGGAGGAAGCGTCTTGCTTAGAGAACCAAGTACTTGCTGATCAAGCTGGACACATATGACACAAACTGGTCACAAATGTATGCACTGTTAGGTCAAGTAAGAAAATCCCTAAAGATGTATTCAGGTCATCTATAAATTAAAAAAATCTAATTGTAGACTACAAAAACTGTTTATTAAAGCTTTCTCTATTGCATAGCATTAACATTTGCATAATGCTGGCTATAAATGTGCAAAATATTTAGACTAACAAACACAAACAATTAAATCTTTTTCTAGACTCGCTTTCTTCAACCATTTTAATGAATACCACCAGGTTTTGAAAGTAAATCACCAGACAACGCTTTAAGACAGAAGGTAGTTTATCTTTACCAGAGACACCAAAAGGAAAAGGGAGGAAAAAGCATTAACCTACAGTACAATAAAGGCAAGGAGTCAGGACTTTTGATTTGCTTTATGGAAATACATGTCGCGTGAGAAACGGAGCAGCTGGAACAGCTGTCACTGTCACATCCAGTATTTACAAGCTAACTGTCCCCACTGGCATCTGTAGATCAGCCTCCATGGCTGGCTGTGATTCTGATATAAATAAAACCAGAGTTGAGACCTCACTGGATTAGCTCGCAACAAATTAAGACTGGCTAGAAATGTTAAAGATATATAGCGTGGTGCAGAGGAGTCCCCATAACCTGACAAACTGTGGGAACTCTAAATAGGTTGCAATGTAAAGCACAAGACAGGAGGTTTTCAGCTACTGCTTTGTAAAACAATGTTACTTTTAGCTCTGGGCTTGAATACAAAGATATTGGTGAGAAATAGCATCAGCCCTTAAGCAATTTGAAATGCTTAACCATCAGGCACCTTTTTGTTGAGAATTTTTATCTTAAACTCAAGATTTGTGAAATATATCCTAGATTTTGCAACAACATGCATCAATCAATCAATCAACCAATCTATTAATCAATCAATGTTAGGAAGTTATAAATCATAATATAATAGAATTTAAATTGTAGACCAGATGAAACCCAAATGTGTAATGAGGAAACACCATTTGATGTAAGCAATTTAGTGACAACTTTTTATAGACATAAAAAAGTGATCAGACGAATAAAAACACAATAAAACTTAATTTATAATTAAATCAAACATAGTGTTTAATGTAATAAAAAGACATTAGTTTTTGGCTTTTCTCTGTGATATTGTTCATGTTGATTGGTTTCATGGTTGATTTTAGTTTTAGTTCCTATTTTAGTCTCGTGTACCGGTTTCTCCTGTGCATTGTGGTCTGTTTACTCCATGCTTTTCCTGAAAGACCTGTGCCTGCGTTACTGTGCCACTTTTCCTCCCCTATCTCTTGTCTCCTTTGTGTTTAGTCATTCAGTCAGGATTTGTTTAGTTTTCCTTCCGTACAGTCTTATAAGATCTGTTTTTTCCTGATTTAACTGCAGCATTTATATAACATTCAAGTTTGTTATAAAATGGAAAAGTTAGGATAAAATTACAGCTTGCTTCTGAGAGTTATACCATCTTCATGTTTGGATAAATGGGATTAGCAAAGACCACAATACAAATGTCTTTCTGTACGGTTTGAATCATGTGACTTGGACTTGAAGTAAAAAAACAACAAAACAAAAAAAAAAAAACAAAACAAAACAGCCAGGCTGAAGAATGTCAGCAGTGGCTTTACCTACGAATGATCAGTATGAATAGGACCCTGTAATCTAAAGTTATATCATATAAAATGAAGTCTACAATATTACTTAAAACTTAATATTTTTATATTTCTTTATCTCACAACGTGAAACACTCAATGTCAGATCAATTAGCTACAGACTGATGCTTTGGAGCCTTTATTTATGTTAATCGTGATAATTTTCTAATCACAGCCTATTAAATGTCTTTAATTGAAATAAAACACTGTTGGCATAAAGATATACAGAAATGTCGGCTTTATATAAATAATATTTAGTATCTGCTTGACAAAGGTGGATACATGAAAAGGTAATTTTAGTCTGGCACATGAGCCTCACTACACATACATTTTGAGAATAGCGACCTTTTAAAGAATAATGTAATTAAACTATATCTTTAAAATATTTAGGGAACTGAAACAGATTAAGCTGTCAATAAAACTGTCAATGAATTAAAATGACTGTAGTTAAGCTGCAGCACAGCAGTCAGCAGGTATATATTTAAAATAGTTAATTTATCAATCTTACCCTGGTTTTGCAAAATTAATCAAAAGGTCAGAGGTTAGACTAGAGGGAGTCTCTGTAAAGGCTAAACTAAGCAGAAAAGCAGCTCTTCCATTGTTGAGGCAAAGTGAATTATAGCAGCTTTTGTAAATGCCAAGAACAGACATTTAAGAAGGTGATGGGCACCAGCTCCCCCAAATCTGACAGCTAAAGATGGAAATTTATAGCCTGCCTCATTGATTATGTTAACAGCCCGACTTGCTGCTGATTCTGTGTGTCTTTGTTTCCTTGGACGCTCTAAGTCTCCAGATACCAGTTAGTCATTGCCTGAATTAGTCAACCTGTCTAAAGCCTGTCTCTGTATATCAAAGCTAAATATCATCGTGCAAGAATAAAACTGAAACACCGCCGAAACAGAAAAAAGTAATGGCTATAAAACCTTGGCTTTAGTCCCTGATTTGAAATTAATACACAAAATATCTGCTTTCACTCTTTCTGTTTTTAATCACTTTCCACTGAACAAAACAAAATAAATACCTGCTTGAATAGTTAAAAACTATTGACTATGTGTATGTTGTCCTCTGATATTAATTTATTGCTTTAGCAGCAGGAAGAATGACGCTATGTTTCCGTGAAATCTCAGCAGCTGCTTTAGCCATTCAGAGCTGCTGCCGAATGTGGCTTTGAACATCCAGTCTGTCAAATATTAACTAGCTTTGGTTGTTAACCTCACATGGGAGACCCAGGCAGTTATATAATTCAAGATCTGACTCGTATATTATAGTGTGATCAGCCACTGTTTTTCTGTTGTCTGTCATATCATGGAACAGCTATATGGTGGGAACTAGATCTTTCATGATCTTTTCAGGATGATTGAAAACAGCTTTTTCTTCGAGAAATGCTGGAACACAGACGGCCGGTTTATTGTCATTTTACGCAAATTGGAAAATTAAAAATTTTATCCACAAGTGGTAACATTTACATGTTTCAGCAGGAAGATAACAGCCAATTCAAAGGACAAAAGATTAAGACAAATCTGAGGAAGAAAAACATAAAAATGATTAAAATGTGTTAGATGTGAGGTTTTACATGCATGGTTTTCTGCCAAATATCTTTGTGTTGCCCTGTTGGACAGTATGTTTTAAAAGTAGCTAACTCAACTCTTAGGCCTAGAATAAATATCCATGGATGGATAAATGAAAGGTGTAAGCTAGCTTGTTTTGCTATCTAAGAGATGCGATCATAGCTAATTGTATGCAAAAGAATGGTAAAAAATGATCATTTATTACTGAAGTTATCACTAGTTGTTAAAATTTTCTTTTGTGAGTACAGCAACTCCTTAAAACCCTCTAAAAAGCAGAACATTTATTTTCCACAAGGCAAGGAACCATCAACAGATGTGATGTATTTATACCTGAACTCTTTTAAGAGGGGATTAGATTTACTTGCATCAACTAAACAATGCATAGATTCCCAATGCAAAGATTTATCAGATGTATTTTTACTCTGTCCTTCAAGTTTAACCCATGTCATTAGGTGTAATTTTGCTCATTTCAAAGTTAGGGGCAATTCAAGACCTTTAATATGGAAACGTTGTCATCATATCCTGTAAATAAAGGCACTAATTTGACTTAAATAACCAGCAGCTATAAAATAATCTGCCAAAAATGTGGGGCTTTAGCCCACTTGATTTTGCAACCGTCTGTAAACTAGGTGTAGGATAACAGAGGGCTCATTCAAATTTACAGTTTTCATGGGGTTCATTGGCTGACATGCAACACTGACAAGCCCATAGATGGCTAATCATCCCCATTTGTGAAAATTGCATGCAAGTAAGGTCTGCTGAGCTAACATAGAAATTAAGGTGAGCTTTTATGTGTGATTTTGGTTTTCTTCCAGGTGGAAAGTTCTTGGAGTAGAGAAGAGGAAAGACATAATCACCCATGAAGAGTCTTATTGAAACAAAGTGACAAGAGATCCCTGTTTTTAATACAATGAAACCCTGAAAGTTTTAGAGAAAATAAGGCCCATATCAGAGAGCTCAGTTTTCTTAAAACTGTTCATTTCCCTTCTCCAACCTTTGGAATGGATTCCAGTCTGTTCCCACAAATGTCTCCCCTCTTCACATCCTTCATTCTGATTCTTCTGGCTGGACCAGCTGTGCTGACCCCATCAGCCTCAAGGGAGTTACAGGTCAGGACACCAAGGGATGCTGAGCAGGACTCCATAAAGGTGATTCAAGTGACTTTGCCAATTTGTGAAACATCAAAAACAACAGGGAATAATTGGGATTCATTTTCAGGCAAAACAGTTTCCCTTCAGATTTCATAATGATGAGAAATTCATGAACAGAGTAATAAATAGCAGGAATTCATGTCTGTTTATTCTGCCAGCAAAAAACAACAGATTCACTAAGTTTGATAATAGTTATATATTTCTATATATTTTTCACCATTTCTCTCACCAGTGTTTCAAATATTACCAGGTTCCCACTTTTATAGCTCAAGATTTTCTTTTTATAAATCAGGCTAGTAATGTTGTAAATCTATACTATAACACCTTTAGGCAGCTGCTTCTTTGTCTACTAAATTCTCATTTTAGAATCAGAACCAGGCCATAAAATGCTCAAAGTCGACCATTCTCCCAATACCGAGCCTATATGTGTAATTTGGAGTTGTGTGTGCTTTTCTGCATTCTATTAAATGACGAGCTCAGGCATACTGATCTCTTTGTTTAGGGGGTCAAGGCACAACATTTATTTGTATTGAGTTTGTCCATCTTTCCAGAACAGCACATGGAGATGCAATAAACTGCTCTGAGCTCTACTCGCCTGATGTTCCCATGAGGAGCTGAGGGCAATGGCATAATCCTGGCATAGCTGGTCCTACTACAGATTATTTAAAGACCTACAGGTCTTTCTGGCCCACTCATCACAAATAGGCTTTCGCTGTTACTACCAGTCTCTTACACACCACACCCTGGGTCCACATATCCTTCTACCAAGATAAGAAACCATAACAATCTCACCACAGAAGATTTGAGAATACTGAAAGAGTTGGGTAATGATCACATTCCACTGCCTGTAGTAGGGAGGGTGCTTGATATTTGCCAGAGGACCTCTTCAAATCTCTGTAAAGACCATCCGAATTCAGAATGATTTATAAAGTCGTGGTGTGGTGTAAGCCTGGTGTGGAGAGGCCTATTATTGGTTTCTTTTCAAAATAGCATAGCAGGGTTGTATGTTACCAGGTGAAAGAAGCAAATGCAAACTTATTTCAGAGCTACTAAACAGGCAAATAGTTATGGTCTCCCAGTGGATGGATAATAACTGTTTGAACTGTATATCTTTGAACTCTTCAAAATCAGTTTCAATCCAGATACAAATTAAGTAAAATGCAACAAGCACACAAATTCAATCTAGGAGTAGATATCCAGAAGTTGTCTTGAACTTCCATCTCAAATGTACAAATCATGTTAAAGCAAAGAGTGTAAGGACTAATTTAAAATTGCTTTCCCTGTGTAAGATCTTGCTTGCTGATAAATGCAGCCATCGTTCTTTAATGCAATGATCCTTTCACATATTTTACACTGTATCACTGCCTGGGTTCAGGTGAATTCTCTGTGCAAGCAACTCTTAAGGATGCTTGATGAGGTGGTCCTGTGGCAAAATTAAAGAAAAGCACAATCTACTAACTTTTGAAATTGTGTTGAGTTGCTCTTTTAGCAGAGTATGTTTGCTACAAAAGGGACACACTGAACAAACCTGCTGAACTGAAGTCTCACAGATCTGCACAAACTTAATGCTCAAATCAAACAATAAATATATTGAATAAAATTAAGTGAACATTGGTTGAAATGAATACAGGGTTTTATTACTGTTTTTGTTGTTTGATTCTTATGATTGCTAAATATCTCTTTATGTATTAATAATCAGGTCTGTAAAATAGCAGTTAGTCACATGGCCGGTTGTAACAATCCTTTTTGTTCTGTCCCTATCAAATAAACATGAAAAATAATGGTGTTGATTTGTAACATCAAAATACTTCAGAAAGAGATGCAATAAGGATGAGTCCAACAATATACACAAAACCAACATAGATGTGTTGTCTTCCTAACTTTCTTTCTTTATTTCTACTATGACAGATGTAACAAATTCTTACTATAAACTTAAACTAAACATGTCCATGTCTATGGGGTGAGTTGGTAAACTAGGTGTGATTGTGTGCATTGTCTGTTGCTATTGTTGCTGCAGGTAGTGATCTCAGAGGGATGCTCCTCTCAGGGGGATTCGTCTGATGTGAGCCAAGGAGGTAATACGGAAATAATATGGATTTGGTAAAACAAACAAATCATCAATATGTTTTACAGCTTCAGTGCAGTATTATGAGTGTTGGAAAAAAACAGCTTTTCTGTTTATCCCCATTGGTATCATCGTAAGCAGTTTTTGCTCTTGCTTTTCCTCTTTAGAGTAATGTTTTTTTGCTGCCCAATTTTTTTCTTCAGGTAAAGAAATTGATCTGGCGCCTGGTGCTCCTCTGGTACTGACCCATAAGATCAAACTGGTTCCTTCAGGGTCCGGTTCTGGGTCTTGTGGATGTGATGCAGACTTTTCTGCCCTTCGGGAGCGGTTGGAAAGTCTAGAGCGTGAGGTGTCTGACCTTCGGGAGAAGTGTGGAGAAACCGGAGGAAGCTGCTGTACCTCAGAAAGCAAGGGTAATGTTGGGTTACTGTTAAAGGTTCCATGTTTAATTTCACCTTTTATTCAGATTTTTTTGCTACAGGAAAATGTATATTGTCTGACAATGTGTTGTATATAAAACAAGACAAATCATGTGTCATAAGAGTAATAAATATCCCAAAAGGAATCAGTAAATTTTAAGGGCTTTCTACGTTTTTTACCCTGTCAGGAGAAGAGTTCATTCATTCCAAAAGGATAATGACCTGTTGAAGACTTGTCATACAAACGTAATATATGCCAGAATTTAGCTTCGGGCAACAAACTTTTCCATCTTGGCATCAGAATCAAATTAAGTCCAAGATTAAACAACAACTGAAAGCTAATCCTACACAAATCTTTCTCAGCATCATCATTGTTATCACTACATAAACAAACATAGTTTGTGGATTTTTTGCATGTTGATAGAAAGGCTCCTTGCCCAAACACTAACATTAGTGCCTCAGCAACATGAACATATTCAAATAATCAGTTAAACAGATCAACTTCTAAACAAATACATTGAGAACAACTTTCACCTCAGAATTGATCCTATAAGTTGCCACTGCACTAATTTATTCATGATAACTTTCAGTAAAAAGGTCTGTGACACTTCCGAAATAAAGCCTTGAACGTTGCAAGATGCAAGACAGACGCATATATTTTAATTGGGTTCTGGAGCAATACCCTTATGGTGCTCTGTGCAAGACTGTCATTGTTTATTAATGTTGCACAGCTTTGTTTCTAATCAGACGTTTGTGCAGAATTACAGGATCATTTCCCTTTTTTTCTGAAAAAGCTTCAATAATATTTATTAGAAAAGCACAAAGAATTTGGTTAATCAATGATACAACAAAGGAAATCTGTATTTTCTACATAGACTGTTTCTTCAGATCTTATACTGTAGTAATCTAGGATTAACCCAGGTCTGAATATTACCTAGTTTACATGGTTTCTTCTCAGGAGGTGATGTTTTATTAAGTTATCGTTTAGCTTTGAGTTAGTCATCAGGAAACAGATGTTAGTAAATGTACTACATGACTACGGAAACACAACAGGATATTTTACTCTGTGTATCAGTGTGTATGTATGTTACACATCAGTTCTTTGCCCACTGTGATCTCAGTCTCTTCCCACACTAGTGGAGTCCCTCTGCCCTGAGTTCAAACAGCAGATAGACACACAGACGGATCTCATCACACAAAACTAGGTGGTTTTATTTACAGCTTAAAATGAGATATTAGACTTCGACCCAATCAGACAAATTCTAACACAGAAAAAAAGTGTTTTATCTAACTTAATCAAGGCACATTTTAACTGATCTTTATCCAAACACAACAGTGAACCTAAATATTCAGCACATATGCAGCACTACCAAGGTTTTGGGCCAAACATTGAAAAATTAAACAAATTTACCAGAAAACCCAACATTAAGACAGTAGCATAACAGTCGCTAAATTAAGACCAAATTAAAATGGTTGAAAATTTAGTTTTGGGTATTTCATTACTTTTTAAATAAGTTTTTTCAACATCTACAGTCAAAGAAGTGTAACAAGAGATGTAGCAAGAATAACGGGCCTTCGTCCCATCATGCTCATTGTATTTCAGCAGATTGAAATCATAGCAAAAGCTGACAACTTTCAATCTTAAATTGATGTTTGCTAAATCCATTTTGAAATGACCTTCCTAAACACAGTTGATCAATAGAGTTTGGTTTCATGAGGAACAAGCAGTTTGTAGATCACCTGATAACATGCTGAGGTTAGACATTACCAATCTCTCCTAGACAAATGTTTGTTAGATCAACTTGTCTCTTTCTGGTTAAATAAACCAGATCAGATACTTGAGAGAAAGCAACAGGGTTTGTAGCTCCCCAAGCACTGATTACTGACATGATGTATCTTTTATACAGGTTGGTGTCATAGCCCCTCCCAGTCGAACTCCTTACTCTGAAAAGTTAACTCAAACCAGCCCTTTGTCTAGTAGGTCTAAGTCTGTTAAGTATTACAATGAACAGAGTTTCTAGGCCGTCTATTTAAGCTGGTGTCAAGGAATACTCATCTAGTTTGTGCCAGCCTACTTCCAGGTGTCACATCTTGATTGAGCTTTCAAAATAGTCACTAAGCATCCCATGTAGCAATTAGCCTCAACAACTCATATCTTGTTAATGTCGGCTCTCCCCTACAATTTGCACTTGGTATCTGAGCTACAAAGATTTTTGTGACTAGAAGTAAGTCCAAAGAATGTTTTTAACATCTTGGGGGTGGCAACCCTTAAAAATCTCCTAATTATTTATGAACCATAAAGCCGTTGTACCCCCTTAAAGAACTCAACAATAAAAATAACTAAAATAACTGAATCTCAAGATATCATGTAGAATTTTATACCCTTCTTTAATCAGCAATGGTTTAACGGGGTTGAGTAACACCAGGAATTCATCATTCAAGAACAATTAAATCATAAAATATAACTGATTTAATCAACCCAACTCTCCCTAAATATTGTAGCCAAGAAACTCTAAATGGGGGCCTGAGGGAGCAGATGGCTCTTTAAACCCCATACAGAATGGCATTAATGACTAATGACTTTGTAGATTTCTTGGATTAACAAAAGTGTTCATATTTCCCAGGTGTTGAGGATCAGGAATCTCTCAGAGTCTCAAAAGCTCCAAGGAACAGCTTGCAAGTGGCTCACCTACAGTTAGAGGCTTGTGTAGTGTGGTGTAACTGGCTACTTAAATAGGTCAGGTTTTCCCAAGCTTGTCGCAATCCAAAAGCTCCCAGTCCCTTGAAGGCAGGTGAAACAGCAAAGTTTTTAATTATAACCATAAAAATCATTACAGACATTTTTAATAATTACAGATTATTAAAGATACATGATAACCAAAAATATTCTTAATCATTACAATTGTTAATACTTAAGGCTGGTTTGTTGCAGCAAGGGAAGACAAAGGAATGAGTAGAGTAAATAAAGGCTTCGATTTTAGGCCGATAGGCATTGGGCTTAGATTAGCTTAAAGATTGTTCTTTATCTTTCATAAATGGTCATAGCCAATAATTTTGCATAAAAAAGGCTTTGTTTTTCAAAAAATAATACACCCACAGAATGTCTAGGGTGATGCAGAATTAAAGTATTATTTTAGTGAAAAAAATTAACATTTAGCATACATAATTTTTTTTACAGCTTTTGAAGGGTTCTGGTCGTGATGTCAACATCAATGTAAAATGATTTTGTACCAGCAGGAACAGTAGGTCTAAGCTATGTAAGATCAAGGTCAGCTGATCATGGTAGCTTCATGATGGTGCTTAAAAATGTCTTCTTCTTGTGGGTGCATTTCTCAAATTTAAGACAAAAAATCTAAAAAGAATCAAAATGGGGATGGGCATTAGTCAGCATGTTGGTGCTAACTTACACCCCTTTCCCATTGGCAGAAAAAACTGTTTAAAACTAGGAACAATCAGCTTTAGTGGCAGTGGGAACAGCTCACTGACCCATTTAAAACAGTTTTAAAGACCTGGCAAGCGACCTGGGTTATAATTGCCTTCAAATCAGCTCCATTGGCATTGAGTGGGAACAACAAGCCGCATCAACCCACTATTGCTGTGTTCGAATTCATGGGCTGCATCTTCTAAGGACCCGGTCTAACTGGACTGGGTCCTTCATGGACCGTGAAAATAAGGAGTCGGGAAGAGTTTTTTCTACGGATTCAAACAGGTCCAGCCTTCTCCCGCTGTTACCGCCCCTCACTCAGTGTGTGCTCTGTCGCCTAGCAAACATGACAGTTGATACACAAATCAGGCAAAGATTGGATGCTGCACTACTAACTAATGTTCTGTTGACTAATTTTATTGTTGATGAGCTTCAGCAGCAGAATCGTGGTCACAGATATCAGATCTGTAGTTCACAGCACAGATATAGAATATGTGCTTAAATATCAGCCAAACAGTTTAACACAGTCACGGAATAACCCCTCTCAATAAACCAAACATTACCAACATATCTGACTCCATAACCTTTTAAAAAACAGATTTTTATTAATATTAGACGTAACTATTCACTTAATTTTATGATATTAAGCTGCATTTCCAATATTCACCACTGTTTGTCGCCATTTTCCCTTTCCTCTGAGCATGGAACAGCCGTCTTTATTTAACACACAATGAACCATGGGAAAACGAAGGAAGGCTGCGTAGGATACACGAGACCCATCCTTCAAAATGGGCCAAATGAAGGCTGCATTTGTCAGCTGCAATTAGCAATCTGAACAAGCCGAGGCACGTCGCTATGACGCAACCGGCCAACAAATCCAGCCTGTGCAGGATGCTCCCAACGAATCCGTAAATTTCGTGATGCCATTGAGCACAATGTACAGACGTCAATACACTTTACCAGTTGCGTCTGATCTCATAAGCCTAAACAACATTCAATAAACACGGCGCAGCGCTGGTAAGAGATTCGGACCGATAAAGGAGCAAAACAATAAAGCACACTTATTAATTCCTGGCTTCTTTACATGTTGCTCTCCATTGTTTACTTTCTGGATTTCTGTCGCAGTGGTGAAAGTGTCATTGCTAACCCACTGGATGACGTCACCCGACACATAGTGGCACAGAGGTCAGCTTGTCAGTAGGGGTCAGACTTTGCTTTCTTTGCCATGAAAGAAGCCAAATGCCAATTGTTAGCGGGTCGATCCGTGTTTGAAAAACCTGGGTTAACCTGCTAATTTCAGTGGAAAAGAGGCTTTAATGAAGCAAAGGGGGTTAAAAGCCATGCGTTGGTTTCCATTTTTATTCTGAACTGGTTAAATATTCGCTAATGCTACCAAAACGGTTGCAGACTGGGCAACTGGCTGGCATGAAACAAGAGTTGATGAGTACTAGTACACCACTTACTAGATGGAAGACGTTAAAGTTGCAGCTATCACTTTTAATTTCCTTGTTAAAATAGGAAATGATGACACACCTATCTAACATTGTCCACATAAAGAAATAAATATTCTTTTCAAGGTCAATTTTTTTCTACATTTTTTTCACTATTTATTCATCAGAAACATTTTTTCTGGATCTCTCCCTCTCCTTTAGGTGCTGGCTGTTTGATAAAACCAGAAAACAACGAATGTCCCAATGAGTGCAGTGATCAGGGTCGCTGTGTTGATGGCAAGTGTGTCTGCTTCCTGGGGTACGGTGGGCCAGACTGCAGTGAGTCCAGCTGTCCCGGGAATTGTAACAATCATGGGAACTGCGTCAACGGGGAGTGTGTGTGCAACTCTGGTTTCTCTGGTCCCGCCTGCACCCAAAAGGCCTGTCCAGACAACTGCAGCAGTCATGGGAGATGTGTGAATGGTCAGTGTGTATGCGACACTGGTTTCACAGGTCCGAGCTGTTCAGAAGAATCTTGTCCCAGAAATTGCAACAAAAGGGGGCGCTGTGTCAATGGTAAGTGTGTATGTAATACTGGATTCACAGGTCCAGACTGTTCCAAAAGGGCCTGCCCTGGAAACTGCAACAACCATGGCAGATGTGCTAATGGGAAATGTGTTTGTGACACTGGCTTCACTGGTGCTGACTGTTCTAAGATCATCTGTCCTGAAAACTGCAACAACAAGGGGCGCTGCATTGATGGACAATGTGTCTGTAATGACGGTTTTGCTGGTGCAGACTGCTCAGAGGTCACCTGTCCTGGGAACTGCAACAACAGAGGACAGTGTATAAATGGACAGTGTGTTTGTGACGATGGATTTACAGGCAAGGAATGCCTGGAAAAAGCATGCACTAATGACTGTAACAACCGAGGGAGATGCATAGATGGAAATTGTGTCTGTGACAGTCCCTTCACCGGTACAGACTGCAGTGAAAACACCTGTCCAGGAAACTGCAACAACGGGCTCTGCATTGATGGACAATGTGTTTGTTATGAGGGCTTCACTGGTGCAGACTGTAATGAGATCACTTGTCCAGGAAACTGCAACAACAGAGGACAGTGTGTAAATGGACAGTGTGTTTGTGACAATGGTTTCACGGGTGAGGACTGCTCTGAAAAAACCTGCCCTAACAACTGCAGCAATCGTGGAAGATGTGTTGATGGCCAATGTGTCTGTGAGAGTGACTTTACTGGGGATGACTGTTCTGAGTCCGCTTGTCCTGAAAGCTGCAATAACAAGGGGCGCTGCATTGATGGAATATGTGTCTGCTATGAGGGATTTACAGGCGAAGACTGCTCTGAACAAGCTTGTCCTAACAACTGCAACAACCATGGGAGGTGTGTGAATGGGGAGTGTGTTTGCAATGTTGGGTTTACAGGACCAGACTGTGCCGTCAGAGGCTGCCCCAATGACTGCAGCAACAAAGGGCGGTGCATCAAAGGAAAGTGTGTTTGTCGGCGAGGGTTTACTGGACCGGACTGCAGTCAGTGCAAAGATGGTATGACAGGACCAAACTGTAATATCGGTGAGTCCCTAATGTTCTTACAAACTATACCAGCCCCGCAGATATCTTATCCACACTGATTCTTTCAATAAGTTATTCTTTTCTCTGCTTGTGCTTTATATACATTAACAGTTACTCTCAGGGGTGCAGGGAATCACTATGACAGGCAAATATTGTTCTTTTTAATTATTTTGGTTGACTACTTTTCCTTTAAAAATTCAATCATTTTGCTTAAAAGCCAAAAAAACAAAAGATTTGAATCTTCTTTTATATTTCTAAGCAAACAAACTTAGTCTGGAAGGGTAACAAATACCAGCATATTTTGAAATTCCTGTTCCCGTCTGCTCCATTATAAACTATTTGTGGCATCAGCCAGGTTACTTTGCTCCATTATCGTGTTGCTTTCTTGCTGTTGTTGTTTTCAATTGATGTTGCCAGGGTGTGTAAGCACATTAGCTCGTCTGTCCTGAGCCAGTTCAAGCTGCACTCATTCCACTGACGGAACCGTTTAATTAATTCTGGAATTAAACCAAGATCCACTGCCCATAAAATTGCTTCATAGTCTTGTGTAATGGGTTTCTGTCATGCCCAAGTCCGATACAAGTCAAATGTGTGTTTCAGAGTGGTAAGTGCTTTCCCAAATGTATTCAGCCATTCAATGGACCTGAAGGAGGGATGCCCATAATTTACAATTCTCTGGTGGAAAAGCTAAGTGGGTAGAAAAACAATTTCCATGCAGCTTTCTGTCTGGAATTTGTGCAAAAATACTTCAGTCAAAAAGAAGTAAAATTAACACTTGACCAACTGGGAAGATTTGATGTTGGACATAAAAGTTTTTCAAGTTGATGTCGCAAATTTGCACAAAAATCCCAACCTTCTTCAGCCATGTCTTTTTGAGTTCTAACACAATATTGAATAACAGGCATTGTAAATAGTATAAATATAAACGCAAAACAACAGAAAATACAGGACAACTGGGGGTTATTTTTATCAGCATACAGTGGAGTTATAAGTACAGTCTTAAAAGTTGGAAGATTAGCTGCAGATTTTCTTTAGATTATTTCATAAACTGTTGAAAACAGCCCTTATTATCAAATTAGACAATTTTTTTTAGAATCTACAGAAACAACACAAATACACTACAGGTATTTGCATTTTATGTTGATGCAACATAACCAGTAGAGTTTGAAAATGAAACAAGAAACAGGAACAAAACACAAAGTTAGTTCACAACATCTGTCTTTACAGAGAACATATGTTGGGATTTTAGGTTTTGTGGCGCTACCTTGTTCAGTAGCAATTCTCCCCAATCCCTGCCATCCATTTAACACGACAAAATACATAGAAAAAATGCACATCTGTCCCACACAAATCATCTATAAAGTAGTTTCCTAATTCAAAAAACTGCCAAAAACTACTACTGCTCTTTCATTTTTCGCTGATCTTAATCTTATTAAAAATGTTAAATTTTTTTTCAAGATGGATAAGAAGAGAATTCAGATTCCGGTGGTAGAGCTTCTTACAGCCATCTTTACCACATAGAGAGGCTTCATCAAGCATTTCTGAACAGATCTTTAAAAATGAACAAGAGCAGTCGGCGTATACTCACAAACACTAACTTTGTCATAAAATTTCAATCAGGAATGTATAAAGTTAAAATAGAGATATTTTCTTATTAAATATGTCTGTTAAAAATATTACCCTTTTTATTTACATCTGTTTAAATAACTAAATAACTGTTTTATTATTTCTTGTGTTCATGTCCATTTGATTCCTTCACTCCATAAGCAGGAAAGAGTAGCAGTAGGAAATTTATAAAACTATATCTACTTTTACTCCTTCAGCAGCAACTTTGTGTAAATATACATCTGGTTGCTTTTTAATAAAGACTTGTGTTTAAAGGAATGAATACACTGGAGAATGATAAATAACTGCTTTCAGTGAAAAGTTAGTTGGGCTGTTGAAAATTTCTGTGGAACACGTGTGTGATTTGCATGTTGGATTTGGGTAATTGCCTACGGGAGTATTACATCATGCCCCCAGTGAGTGGTGAGTTTTTTTGCTCCAGTTTTATGAGAGCCCTGTTTCAGTAAAACAGGTCTGTGAATTATTATCTCAGTAAGCCATCATTGTGTTCAGTAATGCATCAGCAGGGTGGCTCCACTCTGAAGAGATCCTAAACGTTAAGAATGCACGAATGTTGTAAAATAGACAAAATTAGAGTTATAAACAGCTGCTGAGACTTACTCGTTCACTGTGTTCTCTTAAGGTGTGTGAATTCTACTGAACCCTTGGTACTTGGCAAAAAGGCTTTTTCCAAGTGATACCAACCACAATACATTGCATATATAAGGTATTATATATGCGATACAAAGTTTAGTATTTTGAAAAATTTCTGTTTAATTGACTGCTGTAAGTCAGGCAAACTTAGAATACATTTAAAACAATGCAGGTGTTTTGAATGTATTTTATCTTCTCCAGTCCTCCAATGATTGATTACTTGTGCTTCTTGCTGAAATCCTTTTTGTTTCAGCCAACATAGCAGGAGAGTGTTGATGTTATTTACCTGGAGGATTGCCAGACTGGCTTTGGCCTCAGGAACCTCTAGCATTGTTACAAGGGAGATATTGCAGGTCCTGCTTTGAAATATCAGATTTATCCATAGAGGTGCATGTTGACCACAGCTTCCACCAGGTGCGCAGATGTTAAATAGTGCCTGTCCACTTGAAATCTTTATCCGGATTTGAGCTGCATAGGCCCCACTGTGCAGTTAAAATCCACATATGGAAGCATTAGGCTAATAAATCGACACAGTCTCCCCACAGAAGTGTATTGCATGCTTAAACTCCTTTGCTCTTTCAAGCATTATAACAGCACAGCTTTGACAGACCCCGATAGATAAAACCTTCCACCATCCAATAAACTTCTTCCAGAAATTTTAGTGTGAGGTCTCAAACCAGTGTGCTGTACAGCCTTTTGCATGAGCCACATGATTGGAGATCTGCTTATTGTTCACCTGAAGATCCAGCTTGAAGTGCTGTATTTCTGGTTTGGATTCAACCAATTCTGGTAAAAGTATAGGTATATTTCCTCTGTCACTGAAAACAAAGACTGACTGTCAGCCTCACGATTCAGAAAAAACAAACAAAAAAAAAACACTTTCAGAAAGGACAAATTGTCTACTGCTGAGTTTGTTTCCCTTTTCTTATCTACTGCGTAAAAATATTTTTTTACTGATTAGGATAAAAACTGGCAACTGTAGTAGAGAAAAATGTTTGTTTTTTTTAGACATGAACCCATGTTGCCCATGAGGTAGGAAATATGTGCAGTTTGTATTTTCACTTATTTCTTCTTTAAATTGCAATTTGTTGGAACAAAATGGAAAGTACAAACTAATGAGCAGCAACATTTTACTGGAACCTTCCAAAAAAGGACAAAATGAAATGTTTGTAAGTGGAATCAATAGGAATACACAATTTTTCTAAGTTCTTGTTTTACATGTTTTTGCTTCAGAAGCATGAAAGAAGATGCTCTAAACAGCTCACAATGTTGTTTTCTCTTTTTAGCTATGAATGGTGTGTCAGATATGAGTGTTGAAGACATCACAGAGTCTTCTGCTACTTTGATATGGACTCAACCTTCTGTTCAGTATGAAAACTACTACATCACCTTTGCTAGCCTGGTAAGTTCCCAATATTTTCTACATTATAAGATGTGTTTGTTGTATACAGAAGAGTTTTAATCATCTCCATCCTGTAAAATTGGATGGAAGCTCTAGATGGATACGGAGGCTGAAAACTGTGGCAGGATTAATGATCCACTAGTGAGCTACTCTACACACATATTCCCTCTGTTTTCATAAGAATTCCCATTTGACATTAAATTGGCCTAATGTAAGAGGTATCAGTTAATATATGACCTCCAGGTCCTATTCCTTTTCAATAAGCATGCCCTAGCGTAGACTTTTCTGAAATGTTGTGCGTTTACACTAATTAACAATAAGATAAAATACATGTTGGACAAAAAACTAAAACTTTTCATCCTTAGTCAAAACATTCATCAATAATAACGTGTCATATTCTACAGTCACTTAATTCTATGTGTTTTAAAGTTTTTAAAGATAGACCAGCATGAAATTGTATGCAATTGTGGCTTAGCACATTTTTTACTGGGTTTTTAAACATTTTCACAAGTAGGATACAAGTATGGCACATATGTAACCAACCACTTTAACTCTGATAACTTTAAATAAAGTCAACAGTCGCATACTGACATTAATAACTTGGAAATAGAGTCCACCTGGTGGAGGTTTTTGATATGGTGGGTATAAGCAGTTACTCAAGACAGCATTAGAGAGATAGATTACAGGTGGAAAAAACGATTATTTCCCAGACAGTTATGGTTATGTGACAGTTTTTCTTTTTTATGCATGTTCTGTCAGCGTGCCGCTGAGAATAGGAAAAACGTCTGTTTTTTTTTAAAACTGCAGTACATTTTATCCATTTTTATCCGACCTTTGTCGCCCAGGACACAACTTCAACAGCAATCACCACTGAGTCCTCATGTTTGGGTCATTTTTAGAAAGTACTGTGCTTAAAATGTCTCTAAGAGCATGTTTTGATATAACATCTGAAAGTGTTGTACAACTGCAAACCTACAAAAACACAATGATCCACCTGAACAGGCAGGAAAAGCAAAGTGGGTAAAATTCAAAGAGGTAGTTAAGCTGTGGTTAAACTGAAGTAGCTATAGAGATCCACAGCTCAGGATAGAGAATCTGTTGTTGAATATTTATTAGTGGCGCTCTAGAAAAAAACTACCCAGAAAAGCTGTTGCAAACATTAAAGAATTGCCACAAATCATGTAGCAAACGCAGCCCTGAGAAAGAAGGTGCTCTCTTCAGATGAGACCAACGTTTAGTTAGATAAGCAGCAAGAATTTTTGAGAAGAAACTGAGTCATCTGCTGTTTGAATAACCGATACCTCAGAGGCCCAGAGCAAATCTCTGGGCAGTAATGACTGTAGGTTACAGGAAGATGTCATGGTGGCACAATTCTCTTATTTAAGGGCATAAACCTTAAACCTATAAAGCCTTTAGTAAGTGTTTCAATAAAAAAACCCACTACACTACATGCCTTATTCGTGTCTAATAAAAGCAGAATATAGGAACGGGTTCTTTACCTGCAATAATTCTTATGATATGCATGTGTATTTATCTAAAAAATAATTTTCTAATTCAAATTTATTTCCATGATTATGTAAAATGGTGAGTATTGCTTGATTTTTTTAATTTTTTATGGCTAACAGTCCTTGGTTAATAAGAAAAAGGGGTAAGAATCTGGAAATGGAAGCAACAAAAAGAAAAAAACACAACAAATAAACTCTTTCATTCAGAACAGAATTTGTTAAATTAGCAAAACGCCCGATCTTGTTTTTGTCTGCTGTCTGTCTATCAAATTCATTTTGGCTTTTTGTTTAAGCCAACAGCAGATTGGTTTTATTTCCAGGAGGATACACTCTGCAGTGAGAACACCTGTGCCAGAGACTAACACCTCATTTTTCTCTTTAAAACATATGTTGCATTTCCTTCTTGTCCAACTGGATTTGAGAACCTTTTTCTCATAGGAACTTTCTAAGATTCAGCATGCAAAAGGGATGTTTTTAGTGATATAGTTGGCAGCTCAAACTGCATCAAACCATCTGCAGCTCTGGTTGTAACGGGACACATAAACGTAAACATAGCAACAGAGACTCTGTTGGAAGAAGCAGCTCAGTCTACTGCTAAGGTTCATCAACAGAACATTAAATAGTGCGCCTCTTTTTCCCTTTTAAGGGATATTATAACATCACTAATATAGCTGGAGCAGTAGCAGATCTATAAGCTTCAGTTGACTTGTATTAGTAGTAATTGATCAAATGGACTATATTTAGTATGGCCTATAAAAATTAAAAAAATAAAACATTTAATTCTGACAAATATCAATTTAAAATATTGCATAATTTTCTGTCTGTTCGGTAAGTAATTTTTAATTGGTAATATTTTAAAACTAACATACGTATGTCTGCAAGAAGCTCCTTCACCCCAACTCCTGTCACCTTAAACACCAAACTGTAGCTATAATTTACAAAGGCTTGGAAAAAACTTACTATACAATTGGAGTTACATTAAGTAGCCAAAGGAGACTCTAATTCTGCTGCAGCATTCAGGTCGTAGGTCAAAGTCAGTATTTGTTTATGCTGTAGCCAATATAGTATAGTTCCTTCATGTACACAGTGTCCATCCTCTGATGGATACTTCCATCTGGGTAATGTATCATGTAACAAAGCTCAATAAGTGCTAAAAACTAGTTTTTTCAACTTCCCAATAAGTTCACTTTATTTTAATGGCCCACATCTGACTCTACTCGAGCAACACTTGAATGTGACTTTAGGGGAGATTCCTAATATGGATCTTTAGCCAACAGATCTGCAATAGTTCAGACTGATGGTGAGGGAAGTGTTCTTTTGGCACTCTTTGTGGCATCGCATTAGAGATCTCTGCAACACCCCCTCCAGCTTTAAAGGTAAAGATTGCTCTAACCAGATAGTGGAAATAATTAAGTATTTAAGTAAGTGAGTATTAAATTGAATATATCACAGTTAGAATTCCTTTTTGATTTTTCTGCAAAAAAACAATAGGACAATGAGCTGATTTTTAGAGGATGAAAACTCCTGCACATTCAGGTGCTGTCTATTTCCTACTTAGGTCTTCAGTAATAGACCGCAATTTATGCTATGCCGTTTCCCATTCAGAAAGTCCACACAGGTTCCCACACATGTTGTTGCCATAGCAACCTATTACTTCAGGGGTTTGTCTGTTTTAGAAAGTTATGACATCTGGTTTCACATAAATTTCCAAAGACAATTGTGGGGGAGGACATTTCCGGAGCTTTCAACCTATCTCTGTTTTCTTTTACATAGTTGGAGTATTTTTTGTAAAGGTGGTAAACATTACAAACATGATTATGGTACATTGACCCTCACTGCTGTGTTTTTTATATACATCAGTTTGGTGTCCTCTTTAAATGCTACATCACATACATAACTTCTTATTCAGCTGTTCTCCAGGATGTCTTGTTCACAAACATTTGTGGCCGATCCACTGCCGAGGACACTAAAGAAGTGGAAAGTTACCAACAATTGGTATTTGTCAGAGGTGTTTAGCAGAGAAACTGAAACGGAGAAATGAACCAAACAGAAAAACAGCTTTTTAACCTCACTCTCTAAATTATTTGAATTTGAAACTGTCACAAGGATGAAAGGAGAGTCACTCACTGTTTTAGATTACTGCAAGCGATCTGGACAGTTTACCACCTCACTGCACATGCTGTTTCCTCTTGAGCATTTTTCCCTTCGCACAACATGTCACATTGATCGTCATTTATTGTAATTATTTTTAACATGCCATTGATCTGTCCAGCAATGACTTCATCGAGGAGTTAAGTCCGTGCAATGACTGCAAATAGGTTTGGGCTGGAAAATACAAATTGAATATCCACTTGCTCACTTCTGTGTATTAAAAAGAAATTCTGATATTTCATTTAGTTGACATATATAACTTTCTTGGCATTTTAATGACTTTTAGACATTTTTTAGGCATGAAATTTAGAGACTAATTAGAATCCTTAATCAAATTTATGAGAAACCTCCTGTTAGTCATTGGAGCTGTATTTAAACCCAAAATAACTGTCATTTCTGGTAGATTTTGATAAAAAAATCTTTTTCTATTAATGAATGCTTTGTTTCAAAAGCTGTTATTTACAATATGGAAGGCGTATTAATTTTGAAAAAAAAATTATGTATATATGTATATCTATATATATCTATATATATATATATATAAATATATATATATATATATAGACTTGGATGGCATGTAGCATCCAAACATATGTTTTTAACAAATGGTCTTTTTTATGAGCTCAGTCTTTAATGCCGGAAGCCTTCCTCGCCATCACTCTAATCTCTAATCTTTAGCTTCCTTTAAAGACCTTCTCTCACATTCAAGTCAGTACTCTTGCAGAATCCTGTCAAACATAAATATTACTTCTAGACAGAAGAAAAATGTTAGTAAAACAAAAGATTCAAACATAAATCTGTCAGAAACTGATTTCAAATTCAAGTCCAAAATTACACAACAGCATTTACAGAAAGATAATAGAAAAATGTTAATATTTCCCCAAAATGATTTCTAAAGTTCATTGCTAGAATGTCTGTAGTGTTGTTTGGAATGTTTGTTTTAATTGATAGTCAGTGAACAACCTCTGCTGCTTTCTTAACCTCTAACCTGATCATGAAACTGTCCCAAAAGACAAAAGCAAGAACTCTGAAGTCGGAGGTTACATGTTCAGTCAAAAAAGACAGTAGTGAGTAAAGTGAGCTCTTCCAGAGAACAAGAAGTAATGCAGATGTGAGATGCTTGTTGTTATGGAAATATGTAAACACTGTCAAAAACACAGTGGCTGCCAGAGGGGTGACATCACCACCGAAGCACAGCTGTGACACAGGACAGGACAGACGGACAGAAAGAAGGAGAAAGACAACATTCTTCAGCCCCCTGGCGTTTACAGATAAACGTTGGACAACAGCAGCTGACGTGAGAGCCGATTATCAGCTGGAGGAGAGGAAAAGTCCAGCCTCATTCTGGAGGCGCTGCACAGATTCATACAAACAACCGATTAGCAATTAGAATCAGGAGAAGTTGTGTTTATTGTTTTTGTTTTTTTGTTTCTTAGTAACAGCATTCATCTACTTTTCTTTTTTTAACATATCAGACCTAAATACAAACAGCAGAAGACTGACATCATTTTAATCAAATGAAAAATCAAGAATCAAGAGTCTTTATTGTCAGCATGTCACCATAGTGAAATGTCGTCCCTGGGGGAAAAGTATTAGCTATATAAACAGTGCTCTGTGAAGAAAAGATGTCCAAATTTCTTTTTTTAAAACAAGCAATCTCTAATAAATTTAAAAAGCAATACATCTTACTCCCATTTCTGCACATTTTCCTTGTGTTGTCTAATTGATGTTTGTATACATTCATGAGACAAATTTCACTAAATTGATAAAAAAAGATGCAAATATGTCCACATAAATTAACTGATGGAAGTAGTTCAGACCTAATTTTTCATCAGACAAAAGCACAACTGCTACAAAAACAGCTAAATAGATAAAGAAGTGACTATTTCCCCTCCTTGCGTATCCCAAGCAGGACAATTTTATTAAATCATAGAGCCTGATGCACAGTTATGAATAAGATGTAAATACTGAAGGATTTTCTCCTAGTATAGAGATTTGAATAGAGTAGAAATGTCCTCCACAGTACTGCAAAAGATTCAGGTGTGCTAGAGGGAAACGATATTGTAAAGATGCTTATACACACAAATGTAACAGTACACTAGAGATGGTGGATGATGCCACCACAGAGTCAATAAATATCTTCACTCCAGCAGGTAGAGTCTGCTCTTACCTGTCCTGTAATGAGCATCAGAGTTGTGACTGTAACGTATTGGTCAGGTAAGATCCAGATACTTATAAAAATCAGTCATCCTCAGCTCAGTTCCCTGGATCTGCACCCGCAGTAGTCCACCACACTGCCCACTATCTTTACGCTTAGGTGCCCTAACTCTGACAGATGGCATTCTGGGGATCTGATGGAGTTGTTTGCATTGTAGATAGTGAACAGGAGAGGTCCCAGTGCTGCTCCATGTGGGACCCCGTGCACTGCAGACTGCAGAGCCTGTCAGAGACACAGCCTATGTTCTCACATACTCTTGGTGAGACAGGAGATTGTTGATTCCTGACAGCTCCTGTTTTATCCCTTAAAGTCCCGGCTGGATGGAATTAAAGGCACTGAAGAAATCAAAGAATGAGATTGTGACAGTGCGTTCAGGCTTCCACTGGCGAGAGCACCGGTTAAATGTTGCTGCAGGAGAAAGATGACATCATCGACTCTACTGCCAGACTGCTGTAGGTCAAACAACATCATCATAAGATGGTTGATCTTTTTAAGAAAGGGTCTATAAAAGATTGTTTAACTGAACCTTACTAAAGAAATTAAAAAAAAAAATCATGGTATATTTTATGCTTCACAAAATATCAAAGTCCTGTATTTTATATCTACAACATCTATCATTTCTATCATCACCTATCATTTTATCATCAAATTGGCTCCTTTTTTACTATGGTTACAAAATAAGACAATGCTTTTGCAGGATCAAGATGCTCAGATGGATTCAGCTCTTTCAGACTCCAGTGGGATTACACCTGTTTATAATTTCAGCAACAATAAAAATAATATATTTGAGAAAAATGTCCAAAAGTTGAAAATGTAGTGGAATATCACTTCTTTTTCTTTTTAGCCTGTTAGTACAAAAACCAAAGTCAAAATAAGTGCATGTGATGTACAGCAGTTCTGTTTGAATATCCCATGGAAATTCAACAATTTCTGGAAATTTCCTGGGAGATATTTGAAAGTTTTTCCTTTACATAGTGCAGCCATCACCTAACAGTTTATGTTTTAAATAGAGACATGTTTTATCTTTTGTAACTGATCTCATCTTCTTTGGGTGTAACCACAACGTTCTCCCTCCAGAAATTTCTCTTTAACCATCATACAGATTGGTCCTTTGAGGCTGTAATCTGTGACAGCTGTAAATTTATCTGCTTTTAATGTTCAAATAGTTTCCTCTTTACAGTAACAATGTTTGATTTTTGCTGGGAACCTTTTTACAGTTACAGTTTATTCCAGTTTAACAATGACAAGACATTGCAAAAGGAATCAAAAGCAACTTTGGAAACACTTCCATCCATCCAACTTCCCCTGCTTCATCCGCCAGGGTCGCGGTTGGGCCGCCGCATATCTCCGGCAGACTTTGGGCGTAAAGCGGGGTACACCCAGGACAGGAGGCCAGTCTGTAGCAGGGCTGGGAAACATTTCTAGAGTGAAATACATTTTCACTAATAAATAATTTGATTTAGTTGCATGAAATAACCAATAAAAAACATCTTCGTATCATCTTGCATAACCAAAGAATTGGTATGTGTTCATATTTAGTTTTGTATTTCAATGCATTATGATAAACTGTGAAAGAATATTTAAAATATTTATGTGAGCATCGACCATCCTGAGTGTCTTTGGTGGAAAAAAGTTATTTCAGAGCAAACTTTAGTCTTATTTGACTTTCTGAATGACATAAAGTTATTTCATATCAACATCACCAGTTTAGGTTGATGTATTTTATGTATGATTTACATATCAAATATAAACTTGATCAAACTGGATCATTGTCTTGCAGTGGAAAAAGGTTATTGAATTTTATTGAGCTACATTTCACTCAATGTCATTTTTCCCTTGTGGTCACCCGGGGAACATTTTATATACATTGGTTTCACTTTCCAAGACCCTGAAGTGAGACTAAAAGTCTGCAGAAAGGAAAATTGTTAGCAGGACTTGCAAACATCATTAGTAGCCTAGCGTCCAGTACGACTTACTACATTTAGGTTTTTGAAAAACCACTTCTCGTTTCTAGGGACAGTTTGAAGTCTAGCAAAATAGTTCAGCTGCTGAGTTATATATAGCTTAGAACTGTGTGACACGCAGAAATGCATTTAAACAAAGAAAATGTCCTGTTTTGAGTTTGGTATTCCTGCATGAATATAGAGTTGCTCTGTGGCTGCGCCAATACTTTGACACCACAGGGGCTGAATCTATTTTAATGTATGTCTTGAATTTATTAGAAGCCACGATTAAAATGACGTAACCCTAATTTTCATGGAAATGAATGGAATCACTTTGACAAGAACAGGGCAACCAGCATAGTGACCAACCTAACAAACAGCTGGTGTCCATTTAGTGAACAGCCTGGTATCCATTCATTAGGAAGCCTTGTGCACTTAGCTGAGCAACTGTTTAATGATGTAGCTTTGGATTCATGGAAAGTGTATCTGTTTTAGATGCATGGCCAGATTAGTAAGAGTTTCTAAAATTTTGAAAGCTCCCCAGAGCTTGTTGTTTTTGTACCAGAGCTGTAACATGAAGATTTTTAAATCATATGTTTGATCATTTCCAATTCACAAGGAATGATTGGTGAAAGTCTGAAGCTAAACATATCAACTAGCACTGAGTGTGCTGTAAATATCTTTATGTGTATGTAACCAAATTAGCAAAATCCAGACATTTACTTTTCCCCAAAATAACAGCTCTTTTGCCTACTTCCTTCTGTATCCAAATTCCTATTAACTATTACACTTTTTGTGAGTTAAGATGCACATATTAATGCAAACTCCACTGCAATAATTTTATTTCATTGTCCTCATTAGTAATATGTTCACTTTTAGAAGAGGTATATTGTTCCTTTTAATAACAATTTATTTTACACCTTTTGTGTAAAATGTTCACAATAGGCCCTATTAGCACCAGATGAAGGCAGCCGTACTGTCTCCCAGACCTTCAGGACTGTTTGACTGTAGCTAGATTTATGCACAACCTTAGTTTCTAATAGCAAATCTTAAGCTACTGCCCTCTCATATTGCATTTTAGTGTCTCTATCTTGATCATATTGATTGTTTTATTGCTTGTAGACCTATGAGAGATCCTGCAAACTTATTAAACATTGCTTTTATTATTCATATTTTTTTTTTACCTGCTGCTTTGAGCAGTTAATCAGTAGTATGTGACAATCCAGGTGAACCAGTTACTAAACAACACCTGTTTCACTGTGAAGTAATCTATAAATCACAATTATATTTGCTCAAATTATAAGAGTCAGAGAAGAATGCAAATAAAACTGACTTTTATGCACAGATGGTACTATCATGGCATGGTATGTTCGGGTCTGTTTGAGAATTGTAGAATAGGTTGTGCTGTGTTAGACCCTTGTAACAACTTTTTTTTATGACATTATAAAACAGAATAATAATTTCAGCCCTTGAACATTTTGGATAATGTTAGCTGTGAACCATCACATTTTCAAGTCTTAAGATTTCAGAAGTTATGTATTTATCTGCTCCACTCTCTCTTTTTTCTTTACCCTACAGAAGGAGAAAGATCAACAGATAACCACGCAGGTGGAGGGAAGCCTGACGACCTTCACACAAACAGGCCTGGCACCTGGACAGGACTACATCGTCAGCATCGTTGGAGAGATTAATGGCAGGAGAGGAGCTGAAAGCTCCACTACTTTTAAGACTCGTAAGATTTCTGCTTTTATTGTAATGTTTATAAATACAAAATGGTTCTATTGTCAAACAATGAAGTTCAGATATACAGTATAGCCTGAAAAATATATGCAGACCATCTTACTGGCTCTTCTGACAATCCCGCATTGCAAAAAAGTGCAAAAATTGTTAAACATTTTCTACTTGCTTCTCTTAATGTAAAGATGATGATAAGTGAGGCTGCAGAAGTTCAGGAAAGTACTGCAGTTAATTCAGAAAGGTCTGAGGGGATCTTAATGTTGCACATTATCATTAGCTATAAAGCTACAGTAGAATATTTACAACAGTACATTTAGTATTTTTCTTTTTCTTCATCCTCAATATCTTCAGTCATCTCTGGTCCAACAAACCTCCATGTTGTAAAGACCACATCCACGTCAGCAGTAGTCCAATGGGAGCAGTCACAGGGAGAGATTGACAGGTACCGTTTGACCATCACACCAAGCGACATAATTGGAAGGACTCAAGAAATGACTGTTGAAGCAGGCAAAAGCTCTGCCCATATTCAGCAGCTAGAGGCGGGACGTGTGTACAACGTCTTGTTGGTGGCAGAGAAGGGCGTTGTCCATAGCAGCCCAGTGACCACCCAAGTTGTTCCCGGTGAGTATTAAATTTACTGTTTAAAAGTTTTTATCTGCTTAAAGCTTTTTATTTAATCAGTGTACAAGCTCAGCAATTTATTTAAAGCAGCAGCTGTGTAGGTTTAACTGCTATCATCCACATCCAGCATTTGTTTCTCTGGGCATGTGAAGACAGATGTGGTGATGAGAGGTGAACCTGTTTGTGTCCAGACACTTCATTACTCCAACAACACATCATATAAAACACATTACAGGGAAGTCTGTGAAAGTTAATGCAGTAATGCTCTAACCTTTCCATCTTTTTCTGAGTTCAGCATGAAGATTTCCTTCTCAGCAGATGCACAAACACCCAGTCTGTGCAGAAACACCAAAGTTCATCTATTAAGTTTCTCCTTGCAGGCGCTTCCTCAACATTCCTGTGATTTATTGTTTGGTCAAAACTGGCTAAACATAAAGAATATGTTTTCAATGTTTCTTCTAAGAAAATGAACAATTTATATTAATCATGCTTTTCCTCCTTTATTAGATATGAGATCTACTGGAATACTGCCAAATAGGATGATCTTAACATTTAATACAATTGCTCACTGCTCTTACATTTTTAGGCAACATTTTCCCAATGACTGCTACTGAGGGCCTGACTGTCCTGGTCACACGAGCACCAGAACGAGATGCTGGCAGCATCAGCAGAGACTACATAGTTTCTGCGAATGCCAAAACTAGAAAGGCCAACACAGATCCGGTCAACACAAAGCCAAGAAATGGTACCAGACCCCAAATTAGAAGACCCACACTTCATAGGCTGGGGCTGTCACGACCCAATGCAACAAGAATTATGCCTGGAGGAAGACACTTTGTGCCTGGTACTTTGCACAAAAACCCAATGCCATTGAAAAAACACGAACTGTTAGAAATAAATCAAACTAAGCCAGATGTCCTGATCATTGGGGACTCTGTCACTGACTATAGTAAAGAGGAATCAAGCTCTAAGAGGAGTGATAACAAAGATGCAGCTCTGATGCCTGGGAATGATTTTGTATCAATAGGGGAAAGTAACTCAGAGAAACAATCTTACACTGACTCAAATATTCAACCAGATGCTGGCATTACTGAGGGTAAAAACAACACACATTCAGTGATCTCTCCACAAACTAAGAATATTCCAAACCAGGACAAGAAATGTATGAATAAAATTAAGGTAACTCACATCAAATTACCTCTCAAGAACAGAAGCAAAGGGTGCAGAGAAGATGGTATAGGGTTGACAGACACAGCATTGTCAAGTCCGGAGGAATCGCCTTCTAGTGAAGAGGAGGACATTGACTACACACCAGATCCGTTACACAAACTTATAGCTGATACTTTCGATAAATTAAACATCACAACAATTTCAGTCCATCTAGCAAAACCACTGAATCTGTCAACTGATGCTGAAATAGTAAGTAGACAGATCTTAATGGGGCTGAAGCCACTTCCTTCCCTTTCAGCTTCTTCATCCTTAACAGCAAAATCATCCTATTTATCAGCCAGAAAGTCATCATCACCTGCTGCTGAACCATCCTCCTCTCTAACAGATTCAGTTTCATCTTCTCCTTCATCATTACCATCACCTTCCTCAACACAATCATCTTTGTCAGGGTCCTCTCCATTATCCTCTGCAACTAGGTTGGAACACTTAGATCAACAAGGAAATAATGAACTGGACTTTACCACCCACTCTGCACCTACTGAAAATAGTAAAATACCAAGCTCAGAAGAAAGTGGCATAACCCCCTTCCACAGCACTCATCCAAAGCAGGGATCCATACGTCACCCTTACAGAAATTTTTTATGGCCTCGAAATAAAACATCAATGAAACGTCAACATCAAAGAGTTCCTGTCAATTCTCCTCTTCATTTGGGCCACACCTCAATAAAAGAAACAAAGCATGTTTCATCTTCACCATCTTTGTCTATTTCAAGCAAATCACCCTCATTAGAAATAAACACACATGTGAAGGATGTAAACAGAGAAGTAGACAGAACAAACCCAAATTTAACCTCTGGGACTGAAGAAAGCCAAAAAAAGCTGCTTACGGAACGAAGACCAGTCCCTCCTCATCGTCCCCCTTTCAAGGGGACATTCCAACGTCGTATGCCTCCAAACCTTCAGAACAGAACCAGGCCAGTTTCACGGCTTTTAACTACACACTCTAAATCTTTAAATTCAAAAGCAGATACACCAAAAGAACAGATGTTTCCCATTGAATTCGAACAGAATTCTACCCATGTTTCAGAAGACTCTCTACCAACTAAAACGTTGTCCTCAAGTCAACAAAGTGGAGAAACAACTGGGACAAGATACCCCCAAACAAATATGTCAAATGGGTTTCATAGAAAAGCAAGGGAAAGGGTTGTGCCTTCCTCCCGTCAGCCAAATATTCTTAACCAGCACCAAAATGGTGAATCTGGCCAAAACAAAACATTTATGACCTTAAGACCACGCCAGCATCCTCACCGAGGCACAATGCGTAGAACATTCTTTGGAAGAAAGCAAAATGGAGGCAAATTTGCTGTTGAAAACCAGCCTAATGAACCAGGGATATATAGTGCTGTTGGCAATCCTGAATCACAATCAGAGGAGCATAATATTCAAAGGTCTATCTCTGGTTTCCAAACTAATCAGTCAGGAGAACAAGTAAATGGAATGTTTGGAAAAAATGCCCGAATGGATGAAAAGAAAGCTACAGCTACCGAACAGATAGAAGATTTATACAAAGAAGATAATACCCTGATCCAAATGGTAGCTCCAACAAATTCTAGTATCAAACAGAGACATGATACTGGCAGAGATATTGGTCCAGCAGATCAAAGTAAAACAGTTTCTAAACCTTCGAGACAAATCACACTTCCAAAAAGACAACCCATCGATACAGCTAATATGGGGCATCACCAGGGTATCCACCGGATGGTTGGAACAGAAGAGAAAGAACTTCCAAAAGCCAACCCTACTGCAACAACAGTTTTTGACACAGAAACTGAATGGACAGAAGGTTCTGCATCTGAGGTTTCCTCATCTGTGGACAAAAGAGAACCTCTGGACTTTGTTGATGTAAACAACCGGACCTCTGATGGATTCACAGTGGTATGGGATTCACCAGAAGGGAAGTACAAGAACTTTGTTATTAGTAGAACAGCTGTGGATAGAGATGAAAAACAGGAAGGAGGTAAACAAGAGGAAGGCACAGATCAATATATCAAGCAATTTTCATCAGAAAATGGAAGTGATAAGGACAGTAACAGAGTACCTGAGGATGTTCGAGTCCCAAATATCCAAACAGGTGCAATAGACAAACCAGCAAACAGGGACAAAATCTTCAAACAAGTGCTGCCTGGTTCTGCTCGCTCCCTCCAGTTTGATCATCTACCTCCTCAGACGGAGTACACCATAACCTTGCTTGGAAAGGGTCCAGGCATTCTATCCAAACTGCACAAGCTTGTCATCAGTACAGGTACTAAGATTGGTGACAGGTGGAATAACAATATCAATGTGAGTGTTGTCAAGTACCTTCTCTTAAATCCAGTCTATCCAGAGTAAAAACATTGTTTGTGTCATTGTACCACTTTATTCATCACTTTCCTTGACAACCACTGGATATATTTTCCTGCTATCAAATGCTCCCTACATTTCTATTTCATTAGTGTGTTGTACTCTTGTGAGCTGTGTCTGATTTGTCCTGTTTGTCATATGAACATATGTTTACTCATAAAGTACATAACCATTTTTTATTATTTTGGAACATTGATTTTAAAAGTTTGTTTGACGTTTTATGTTGTCTTTGTAAACTAATTTTCCAGCTTCCATGAATATACAAAATGTTCATATTCATGAGGGACTACATAATCATCAGTCAACTACCATAACACAAAGCAAGTCTGAGTTATTTGATGTCCACCTTCAGGTATCATTACTTTAGCTTTCTATAGTCCATTTCTGAGATATTTTTTTAAAACTAAAACTATTTGGAGCCACACATAAACATTTTGATATAAAGAGGTGACAAGTAGGTTTACCTGAAACACCATGGGATCATGATTTTCTTTTTGATTACTAATATTCTTTAACTAATTGGTATTAGCCTTAAAACAGTCATTAACAAATTGATTAAGCTCATTATTTTATTTAAATTTCTGTATTTACTCTGTTTTTTCCAATGAATAACAAAAGGAGTTCTAGTTCAAAGTTTTGAATAACTCCTGTACGTATACTGTATTTCCACCAAGAAGTCTAAATCATACTAAATTCACTCCTGCTCTGGTCTGCTCTTGTTTAGGGTAAGCTAACAGCCAGCTTCACTGACATCCCTTCACATCCCCTCAAAACCAGGGTAAGACCACAGTTGGTCATTCTAAATTTGGTCAATATTTGAAACTTTTTTCTTCAAGTGCCAAACAAATGAACAAAGTCTCTCCAAAGCTAGGTGATTTTGGTGGGGAAAGACACTAAAAAGATCGGTTATTATTTTAAACTTAGTTAAGTTGCAAAATTCTAAGTTATAGAATGTGATTTTTTTAATAATCAAATATGGGCCTTAGTATAAAAAAAACCCATTCCGAGTGGTCATTAACCAAGAGTTATTTACTTGTTGGAAAGTAATAGTCTTGCAAATAAAATAAAAACAAGCAAATATTCCCTAAAATTATTTCCACCACTTTATACAGAATCCTTTAATTTCAGCTAATATTGTTGTGTTCATCTGATATATTAATGCAAATGTTTTCATTCCCTTTCTAATGATCTCAAAAATAATTTCTTTTTTCTCTGTGTGTCATTATCATTTATTTCTGCCATGCATCTGTTTTCAGGTATGACCTGCTACTACTATAACGACTCATAAATTTAGTCATTTTCTCTTTTTCCACCACCCAGGGTCCATCATCTGCATTTATTTGTACTGTCTGTGTGTGTATAACTGATACACTGTATATATGTTTGTGCTGCACATATATACATAAACCTACTGGAACACCAAAAGAAAATGAGTGAATGGATAAATAAGATTGAGACAAGAGTTTTGGTCCTTTTCACACAATCCATTTATCCATTTTTCATGTTTCTTTGTAAAATTTGCATTTTTCTTTGCTTTCCGTTTACGATGTCTGTAAACAACCCTGTTTTCTGGTTTTCTTTGTACTACAGTATTTGTTGTATCCTCTGTAACATTTTTTCTTTAACCTACTTTAACCCTTGGTGGATTTTTGTCCTCCAGGACCAGAGCCTCCATCCAACATAGAGTTCAGCAAGGTGACTGAAAACTCTATGACAGTGTCATGGACAAAACCAAACAGTCCTGTTAATGGTTTCAAAGTCACCTACACCAATGCAGATGAAGGTAACAAAAACGATCTTGAATTTGACTTTTCTTTACTCAACTGACTGGCTTGGCTTTATAAGGTTTAGAGAAGCTGCATTGTAAGCAAAGTAATGTTTCATCCTCTGAATCGGGGTCTCAAACTCAAATTCCCAAAGGCTTGTGTCCTGCTAATTTTAGATGTGTCCCTTGCCCTACACATCTGATTTAAACAGCTAAACTACCAACCTTAGCTTCAGTCAAGCTCTGTTGATGCGCTTATATTAGAGCCAGGTGTGTTGACTCAGAGACATTTAAAATTTGTAGGACACCAGCTCTTGTGGATTTGAGTTTGAGACCACTACTTTAACTGAAATAAAGGAATGCCCAAATATTTTTGTTCCCAGTACCATCACAATTCACTTAAGAATTGGCTCTGGGAGATACTGTACAAGTTCCTAATTTGCTACAGGTTTGCAGTCTGGTAAAACAAAACTCTAGATTTCTTTGGTATAACATTGTCTTTAGCATTATTATAAGGAATGGAAGAGAGTACATAGAGTTAGTCACAGTGAAAGCCATAGCTATGTCTATGAGAGTAACAAGACTTGCACTGAAAAACAGCCCCAAAGCTATCATCTGTAATTAATTGTGTTGGTGACAGCAGCCCAGGTGATGCTTACCCCCAATATGGTGTCAAAGCAAAAAAAGATCCTACCAAACTAAGATATGCTGATGGGAAAACATAGAGAACATAAAGTTAGACATTGAACTAACAAATACTAAAGAATTGAGGAACAGAAGTAGAATAAAGCAGAATGATGAAAAGTGGACCCTTTGTCCTCCAGCAGTCTAAGCCTATAGCAGCACAACTATAGAGATAGCCCAGGATAAACAGAGCGACTCTAACTATATGCTTTATGAAAAATGAATACTTTAAGCCTATGCCTAAAATTAAACTCCCTTGCAGACTAAAATTGGTAGTTGGTTTCATAGGAGTAGCCTGATAACTAATAGATCTTCCTTCCATTATACTTTCAATATTTCTAGGAACCACAAGTACTGAAAACCTGTAGGGTGACAGAAAACAGATCTGTGATATAATTTAGCTTGGTTATTTTGGGATTTTAATATTAGGAGGGTTTTACATTCTATTCTGGGTCTGACAGGGAAGCTAAAATGAGTGAAATATGATCTCTCTTTTGAATTTTCATCAGAATTCTGGCTACAGCATTTGGATCAACTAAAGGCTTTTTAACTACAGAGATCAGTTCAATCCAATCCAGTTGATTGACTGACTAATCATCCTCTTTTTCAAAAACTCTGGTCCAATGACAGTAACTTCTGTTTTGTCTAAATTCAAAAGCATAACATCTCAAGTTATCCAGGTTATTATATATTTAAAACAGGCATGTAGTCTATGTCATTATCATCATTAACCTAACAAACTGAAACCTGTCAGACAAATAAGATTTAAAATAGTCTAGTGCTGTTCCCTTAAAACCCGCAGAACTTTCAAGCTTTTCTAAAAGAATATTATGATCAACTGTATCAAATCTGATGTTTTTATGAAAAGCAGTGCTGCACCTAAACACACAATTTTTATATTGTTTTCATTTTAGCATTTTTCTTGAAGTGTTAGACTTTTGTTTATACATACATAT
>JAUZNJ010029371.1:0-15472 GCA_034780135.1 Jordanella pulchra | reverse complement strand
ATGTAAGCAAATGTGAAACTACTGTTTCTAGCTTCTATTTGGATTATCCCCACTAATTATAAATGTAATAATTATTGAAAAAAAAAGTGTTTGAAATACATTTGATTTTCTTTTTCTTTGTCCATAATTATGGGCTAAAGCATATTTAACCTGTGGTCAGACCTTGTATCCTTTACAACCGAAAAGCCACATCTCCTGATACACAGGCCTTACTTGAAAAACATGTAAATCTAATTTGAATTAATCAACAAATTAAGGTTTATAAAAGCTGCTTCTAATGGAACCATAAGACGGTCATTTAGACTGATGAGACCAAGGCAGACTTATGTAACTACATAATAAATATAACACGATTGTTTTTGCCCCCATTTTCCATGAGATGGATTCAAAGATCTAAAATTCATTTCAGATAAACAATATTACCATTTCTTTCAAATGTTGTCCACAAATCTGTCTAAATGATTGATAGTGAGCACTTCTGCTTTACTGAGATAATACATCCCACCTCACAGGTCTGCCACATCAAGATGCTGATCTGACATCATGATTAGTGCACAGGTGGACCTTATACTGCCCACAATTAAAGGCCACTCTAAAATGTGCCTCTTGTTTTTTTGCTTTACCGGGGGTCTGGGGACTCAGTACCAGTCAGTAGCTGGTATGACCACCATTTGCCTCATGCACTGCCACACATCTTCGAATAGAGTTTATCAGATTGTCAATTGTGGCCTGTGGAATGTTGGTCCACTCCTCTTCAATGGCTGTGCGAAGTTGCTGGATATTAGTAGGAACTGGTACACGTTGTTGTATACGCTGGTCAAGCACATCCCAAACATGCTCAATGGGTGACATGTCTGGTGAGTATGCTGGCCATGCAAGAACTGGGACATTTTCAGCTTCCAAGAATTGTGTACAGATCCTTGCAACATGGGGCCGTGCATTATCTTGCTATAACATGAAGCGATGTTTATGGATGTATGGCACAACAGTGGGCCTCAGGATCTCATCATGGTATCTCTGTGCATTCTAAATGCCATCAATAAAATGCACCTGTGTTCTCAAGTCTGTTACGGTGACGATCTGGAGTCAGGTTAAGACCCCGATGAGGATGACGAGCAGCAGTTGAGCTTCCCTGAGACGGTTTCTGACAGTTTGTGCAGAAATTCTTTGGTTATGCAAACCAATTGTTTCAGCAGCTGCTTCAGTAAACACCAAATTTTATATCCTATCCTCTTTTTATGCTTTTGCACACTATATACTCCCTCTTTTCACACATCCACTAGAGATTTTGGGTTACTCTATTCCTTTCTTATTTACTCGTGTTCCCATGCACAATATAGTACCTACAGTCTGGCGGTATTGTTACGGCAAACATGCAAAACACTAAAGTTTACTAATGAATAAAGCAAAAACAAAGATCAAAACAAAGAAATAAATCATATTAAGCCAATATGGTGCTGTAATTTAACCAGAAAGTTGTTGTTGGAACCAGAGTGAGCTACTGGTATAGTAAATCATAAAGTCATAGTGCATGACTTTAATAGAGGAAAATAAGACTAGCATGAATTACATGCTAGTCTGTACTGTACCAGATTAGATATTTATTTATAAAGGTTTTGCTTTATTTACGAGGGAATTCATCATTTGAAAACATTTTATACATACCTGATCTTGAAATCTGATAATCTGTAACATTTCAGACTGACACAAAGAGCAACAGAGGGAAAAATATTTATTAATTCAAAACTGTATGTGAATATGTGCTAGACTGAGTTGATTAAAAAAAAAACTTTTGAAAAGTACAGTAAATTTAAAATGACTTCAAAACTCTTTTCGGTTTGTTCCTTTGTTTTGCCCATGGCTCCAATGTAAAGGAAAGGCTTTGGTATTTTATAAACTCCAGTCATTCTCCATGAATGAAACTTTTCAGCTGTGGCAAATCCTTCCACTTTCACACACCATAGGCAGAATATTAAATGAACTGTAGATACCCTGAACACATCGCGGACTCCTTGCCTCTCACATGTTTGTCTTTGCAGCGTGAGCAGTCTAAGCCCCTCTGCTCAGCTGTCATAATTTGTTAACGAGTCTTTTCAATGACAGGAAAAAGAAAGAGAGAAGACAGAAGCAAGAAAAGAAAGCTCTTCACCAGGCGCTGAGAGCGTGGTCCATCTAGAGAGGGAACCCAGGGGCGACATCAGACCGATTTCAGACCAGCTCGTGATGGCATCTCTGTATATTTTAATATTAATGGCTGCGGCCGCAAAGCCGGCCTTAAGCCTCCAACAGGTGCCGCCAGCCTACATTCAACCCATCCTTGCTATTCTCTGTCACCGGGACTTCTGGTCAGTGAAGACAAATGGAGAGGATGAAGGTATGGAGCAGAATAAAGCCATGTAATAAGTGGAAGAGGAGTTAGAGAGTCACAAACAAGTTTTTGAGTCACTTTCCCCTACAGAAACATGGGTCGATGTTCAGCACACCCCCCATGCTCCCCTCCACCCCCCACCCCCCTCCCTTGAGAAAGAGATTGACTTTTGTTTGGAGTTTGTGAGAAGTGGGAATCAGGAGCAGGACAATGGGACTCCCCACAGCGAGAGGCTGAGAGGAGCCATCTCAAATCAGTCAGCCAGGGGACTGACTAATCCGTCCATTGTCCCTTCCCAGCCACCGGCCGCACATCAACACATTCGCCCCCCATTGTCCCCCCCCACCCTCATGCAGCGGGATTTGCTCTCCCCAACAGCCAGTTTTGTCCAAGACAGTTCGAGCGGAAGTTTCTCACTGACAATTTGCCCCAAATAGACTTGTCAGAGCGTCCAACAGCAGCACCGCACCGACCTGTGAGTTCCTGGGTTTGGGTTCTGGGCCTGGGTTTGTTTGGAGTGAGTAATGCGCTGGTCAGTGTGAGGGAATGCAAAGGCAGGACAAGACCTGAGCTGCACTGTGGAGGATGAGACATGGATTCCTGCAGTGGACTTATGATAGTGAGGGAATGTCTGTTAAAGATTCAAGATGACTTCAAAACACACACAGTACACCCTGTATGTCTGAGTTAAACATCCAAAACAATCGTTCCATTCTCACTTGTTGGACCTGAAAAAAAGCTATAGAAACAAATATACTGTGTTTATATAGAACCATATCAGAAGCTTTCCCCTCTTTATCATTTAGGCTGCTTTACTATATTTCCCTCTCATAAGGTTTTGATAAAGAGCAGAACAAACATGAAAACAGCTTTTTTTAATTTGAATAGAAAAAGGCTTAATTTTCCCATAATCAGGAAATTGGCTTCTAGACTCTTAATAACCCACCTAAATCAGATTTTACAATATTTTAAATCTTCTTTGTTTTAAACTAAACGGTAGAATTCTTCCTCCTTCTTTTATCCTAAGCCTGTTATACAGTGAAAATAAGGACATGCCAGCTCGTAGTAGTTGGTAAGCTTGTTTGAAATATAAACCTGACAATGACAAGAAAATAACCAGAAAAACACCCTCTAAAACATCTAGCTGCTGGTTTAAGGTCAGTTTTAGAAATGATAATGCACAAATTCTATTTCAAAAGCTTGATACTGTGTTTAATCTCAATAATTAGACTCATAAACCATAAAAACATAGAAACATTTGTGAATAAAAAAGTAATTTATTGCATCTAAATTCTAAAAAGAAAATACAGTCCTTTGACTTCTCACATACAAACAGATAAGCTCCATTTGATACAGTCTGTTTCCAACTGCTGCCTGCAATGCATTATTATTTTGTTATTACACTAAAACATTAAAGTCCTGAGAAGTAGCCTTATAAATAGGTGTGTAGTCTCCCCAGCTGGACATCTGTTAGCTGTGTCTAACTGTTTTGTCTTCGTCAAAATATGTGTAGGTATTAAGAAACCAAGTCTACTGAAGGGAAAATGGATTCAGAAACCTCAGAACTTGAGTAGCTAAGTTTACCTTAGTCTTACATAGGTTTGTTATAATATTAAAGTCTTGAGATTTTAACATATTAATAAATACTCAGTTTGGAATAGTCAAACAACTTTAAAAATGTTGATTAAAATACTGAAGTGAGAAACCTAAATCTAAGAGAATGTGTTAGGATGGTCCTTAGCTGCAGGTTCACAGAGGAGTCTTGAGGCAGAGAAATAGTGCAGACCAACCAGGTGTTTATTTCTCCAACATTTAACAGAGACAGTCCTGCTTACAATGGCTATGGGTCTCAGCAGCAGCCACACCTAACCAGATTCACACCAACCTGCAATGTGGCCAACATGCAGGTCTTTATAGTCCCTGGCCGCTCCCATTAACAACAGGTTAGGACAAAATACATACATACAATCTTGACACAACAACAAAATCTTCATAATAATATTAACAAACACTCTTCAATTTTAAGCACTCATTTCATTTCTAAAACATTTCTATAAATATAAATTCAATCCTTCACTTCTAAAATGCATAGTTCTAGCGTTCCCCCTCTTCCACCTGCATTGGTCTCTTCCAGAACCTTTATAAGGTGCTCAGGCCCCTGGGGAATCTTTTAGCCTGAACACCCTGCATAGAAAGAGAAAGAAGTAAGCGACATCCATATAAACATTTTAATGCATTTCCAACCTTGTACATTTTAGTGCATTTCAAACCCTGTAGGTAAACATGTAACGAAGACCTTCCTTACAGAATGTCTGACTAAAATTAATTTAAAGAATCTATACGACCAGAAGCAGGTAGTAAGACAGATCACATACATTACTCTGCACATTGGAGATGCAAAAGCATAGTTAAATAAAGGCCACACATCAAACAGTGTATTTTGGAATATAATTGTGCATTGGTTTTTGTTTTGTTTTTTTCTTTCTTTTTTTTTCTTTTTTCTTTTTCTTTTTTTTTTTTCTTTTTTTGCTTATTTCTGTTTGCATTGATCACTTTTTCATTTAAAACAATGGGGATCAAATGAATAAAAGCAATTTTGGCTTAAATTATAAGCCTAATTCAACAACCCAGTGTTACACAATCTAAAACATGCCAAATACTTACATACAACAATGAACTAAACAAATAAATCAACATTTTATTTAGTATTTAAAACAGATAAAGAAACAAAATGATAAAGACAGTGTGACATGGTTATATGCATCCACCCATAGGACCAAATCCAGAGGAATTTGACTGTTCTAAAATCTGTCCATCTGTGATCTAACCTCAAATGCAACTCTGATACAATTAGGTGGACTTTGGTAATGTGGGGCTTGATGCTGCATAGGAAATACCTTTCAACAGAATCAACCAATTACATTTATCTTTTTCAAACTTCAAAGTTTTTATTACCTTTTAATGGACCTTAAAACTCGATTGCATATTAATGCTGTCAAAGCACTTTTTTCTGGGAATATGTAATATCGACAGTTGCAATACTTTTGGAAATTTAAACATGATTAACACTCGTTGTAACACAGATAATTGGTTATTTCTGTAGCAACAGGTAATCGGCATCCAAATTAAGACCCTTTTTTACAGAGCTATCCATGGTGCTGAAATACAGCTAGATTTTTATTTTCTTATCCAGAAAAGGAAACATATTTCAGACCACCTATGGATCACAGGAGGTCTTTTAATATAGTTTTGGTTATGATCTTTATGGTTGCATATGCAAAAGCATCATTGTTCTGTTGTTCTGACAACCTGGAGGTTGCAGAGTCTGACCACAGAAAATAGGGAGGCCTACATAAGCCTTTGGTGGGCTTTAATTCCCTCTTTTATTTGTCCTCAGGAGCTTAGTGACTTCTCCTTAAAGCCAATTGATTTACGCCTGATTGGTTAGGGGGCCTGGCAGTGATAGCAGTCCCTAAAAGGCAGTTTAACTATAGTCCCTGGGTGGTGATATCTATTGGCAAAAATTATCCAAAATGTTAAGTAAGTAAAGTTAAGTTTCAAAGTATCAGTTACACAGGTAAAGGCCTGCTGTCCTGCACAAAAGAAAGCAAAATGAAAATAAAATAAACACCTAATTTATTAATAATTTAACACCACTACTTAAGAGATTATGGATGAAAGCATTAACCATAGTGTTCATAACCTGTGGCTACAAATTTAACAAACATTTGGACTATTATAAACCTCTAACTAGATGATCGTATTCAAGAAGAGATATGCGAGTGAGAGATAAACAGTAGCAGAGTCCAAAAAAAGGCTTTAAAAAAGTTTCTGTAATTTCTTTGTTTGTTTGTTTGTTTGTTTTTTGTCAAGAACTATTATTTTTTTTACACTAATATCTATTTCTTGAGTAAACTACAGCCATGTTCTGAACGATTAGGGTAGCTGCTGTTAGATTATCATCTAAAAAAAGGTTGTTGAAATTGTCCAGTTGTTTAAGAGATCAAAAGCTGAATAATATGCTCTATTATCCTACATGCAATTATTATAAATGGTCAGTTTGATGGGCTTTTACCACCCTAGACTGACAAACTTGATGCAGGTTTTTGTCGACAAATGCTTAAGCTTGCAAAGAGTTAAAGGGTTATTTGTAATGCAATAATGAAAAGAGCAAGAAAAATGCCCAAATTCAAAATATATAACACAACAATGCCGCAGAAATTCAAGTCTATGCATGCAGTTAAATAAATGGTTTTATTGGTTACCAACACTTTCGTGTTAATTTTGATGTCAAAGTATTTAAGCTAAAAATCTAAACAAAAACATTAAAAAATAGATGTATTTGTTTGAAATTATTTTATTCTTATTAAACTGGTGACTTTTAAAAGTGATTAAAGCTGTTTTCACACAGTTCAAACTCATTCATCTAATGAGCATACATGTTGCGTCTATCTGCGCTGACTTCTGCTGGACTCTTAGATGTTGTTAAAGTCCATCCTATAGTATGTCAAGTATCTGTCCGCATACTGATGCAGAGCTCCAGAGAGAAAACAGATACACAATCCAGTTGGGTCTTTGTAAGCGCCGTTTTCATTGACTGCTGGAGAAGAAGGGAGTCACTAATACAAGTAGAGTGAAAGAGGGAAGCCCAGGCAACCATGATGTTGGTTATATTTGTGTAAAGGCTATCAGTGAATGACGAGGATTAGGACGAGTTAAGGAGATTATGTCACACATTCAGCATTCACACACTCCGACAGCCACCCACTCACACCCACACATCTGATAGCCACACATTTAGAAATACCCGACAAATAGAATCACTAATATTTCATTTTTGACCTGTTTAATGTTAAATGAAACAAGCTCGATATAATCTGATCTCTTCTGTAGTTTGTTTAATTGTTCTACAAAGTACATAATATGTTGCTTTTTAATGTCGCATTTCAGATCTAACGCTCTTCATGAGTCCCTTCAGGCAAATCAAAGAAATATCGGGGTGATTCCATGTCAGCCTTATTAGGCTCCAGCCGTACAGCCGTTCTGCTGAAAGGCAGGTTGGAGGACGCAACAATGGCTAATTGCAATTAACTGCCTCTCCGCCTCACCCCTGTCTGCTAAGATCGACACGTTGTGAGTCCATATGGCCCCGAGTGTACCGTGGGAATGGACACAATTAAAAAACGGAATATGGATTTCCAGAGTTACCCAGTGAAGGCGCAACAAGCTGTCAAGGTCGCGGCCCTCCACGAAGGCCCGCTGACTGACCCCTAGACTTGGTCCGGAAGGGCCCTGGATGTAGACTGCATTTCAGATGTCCCAAAAAGCATCAGGGGCAGCAGGGGGTACAGAGAGCGGAGGACTGTAAACTAATCTAAAAGCAGCTTGATCAGGATGCAACTATGGGAATGTCTCCATCAGAAAATACAGAAAGAATCTGACATTTTTCGATTGTTCATTTAAAAAGTCATACAAAATATGGATGCCATCTTTCTAATTATCACCACTTGTAGGTAAATAGTCACAATTTTTTTTAGGTTTAAAAATGTTTATTAAGAGATAACAAAAAGGAAAGTGTCAAATTAAGAGCAGACTCTACAAATTAAGGTTCATATTGAGAAATGTATGTATGTATGTATATATATATATATTTAATACGGGTGTTAATTACTTAGGTTTTTTCTATAAATCAGCATGTAGCCTAAACATCACTTTTAGTGTTTTGAATAAGCCAAAACATCGCATTAATGTTTTAAACTGTGGGCAAAGTTTGCCTCATCCTCTTTTTTTATCTTAAGAAGTTGATTTTTGGCTTTTAATGTTTTTTTTTTTTTCTTTTTTTTTTACCCTTTTGCCTCGTGAGTTTTAACTTTATTCTACCTGTAAACGAATTAATATATCCGATATTGTAAGACCTTTAAATAAGTTTAAAAAATTGCAAATAGAATTGTATCAATCTCCCGCTTAAAATGTGCAACAGGCTAAAAAAACACTTTAGGGAGTGAAGCTCACAATGGTTTTAAAACAAGCCATGAACCGGAGAAAAGCAGTGCATCCATGGACACCCGCCCTCCCTGAGGGATAACCTTAGAGAGACAGAAAGAAAGAGGGGGTGAAAAGGGGATGTGGGTGTATTTTAAATTGTTGGACTGGATTATTTTGTTCGCCATAAAATGACTTTTTTCCCAGCTTCATTGGCTTAACTCATATGTGCCATAAAACACAAATCTTTTTCAAAAATGTTATTTTCTGATGACAAAAAAACAACATTAAAATACAATTTTTTATTTATTTTTTGGAAATACTCATATAGCACCTTTTCCCCCAGGGACTTCGCATATCGATTCTTTCAACCCACACACCCATATGCATTTAAACATAATTCAAACATGCACACACCCTCACACTCCTGGTGACGTCAGGCTAGAGTTTGGTGTAGAAAGCCAAGTGGATGAAGGAAGTGGAGCTCTCCACCCTCCAGTCTCCCCCACCCCCCTTGACACTTCTCATAAATATTACCGACGCTTATTCAGGGGGGACTCGCAGCACAAAGTCACATCGCGTCCTGGTGTGTTTAACACATTTTCAGCTCTACTTTTTGGGCCAAATTACGCTTTTATTACTGTTTTTGCAGCGGCTCGGGTGCTCCATCGGATCCTCGGCAGTCAGCGGTTTCTTTTCTCCTCCCTCGTCCAACTTTACGCACAGGCTGATGTGTGCCAACCAGCCGGAGCGCGACAGTTACCGATAACCGGTTGTGACTGTCCTGTGTGTCATATTTCTGGTCCGGCTGTGATGAAGATAAAGCTCAGACGCTCAGTTTTCATTTGGAGGTTTGTAAGGAAACCTGCGTCTCTGGCAAGTTGGTAACTGGACTTTTCAGCTGCTAAAGAACGAGATACATCGCTTCTTGTTCAGTATTTCTCTTGTTCTATTCATTAAACAGAAGATTAAAAGGAAAGTTTTTATTCAGAGACTGTGAAAGACACTTAAAGATCCACGATGAGCAAACCCGCTGGTTCAACAAGTGGCTGTTTGGATATTCTGAACGTGAAATCAAGTAAGTTTCTCTCGTTCATTTACCGAGGTTCCTCTACTATATTCAACTGTCCAAGTGTGGCCTCTTTGTGACCTGTTCTTTAAAAATAATAATTTATCTTTCTGCACATTTTCTTTTATTTTTGCAACAGCTTCTCCACGATAATTATGTTTATTTAAGATGTTCATAGATAATGATTTAAAGCTACATTTGGTTTAGATAGGCTATGTGACAAATGTTTGCCTTCCTGTTTTTTTAAATAAATAGAAATAAAAAACACATAGTAAGAATTAGGTATCCTCCTTGATGCCACTTGTTGCCGGTATTTACATTATAGGAAGCTCCCCCAAAACAAATAAATAAAGAAAATTTTATAAACTGCAAAAATAAAAAAACAAACAGTTTTTTTGTTAAAAGTTGAATTATAGCCAACATAAATTTCAATATTTAAATTTGCTATTAAAAAGAATTTTCAAAATTATTATTTTAAATCTGATCCGATTAGGCCTACACTTTATCATGAAATCTGTTAAACGTAAATACTGTGATTAAATAAGGGTGATTTTATTTATGGGCCTTTTGATTGCGGTTTGTGACTTTTTCAAACGTGACTGCAAAAAGCCAATGAATAAAGCATAAACATTAACTTCTATATTCGTCAAAAAGAGCAAGTAGAATATGTGCATCCATCAAATTGAAATCAAATAACATGCAACGATATTTCTCGTTTTTTTTTTTTTCTGGTGTTCTTTTTTATTTATCTGCATGTTTGGTTGTTTTTTTTTTTTTTTTTTTTTTTTTTTTATTTTTTTTTTTTTTTTTGTTTGTGTTAAGTAGCTGAGCTGCTTAACAAAGTTGTATTTTTTTATCAGAAAGTTGGATTCACTATCTCTGCAGTATCAGACGTTCAGTTCGCCAGAAATACAGTCCATTTTTTATTTAGCAGCTATTCGAGCTTAACATTGACGGTTATTACCTTAATAGAATATGCCATATATTTTCAAGCAATTAGTGCTTACAATGGAATTGCATTGAACCCCCAGGGTGAGTAGTTAAATACATGTCCCCTTTATTCACAGCAAAATTCGCCAATCAGGGTCTGCGGTTTAGTCTCAATTATCTTTGCTTTGTGAACGATTTTATACGTTGATGAAATTTTCATAAAATTTAATTTTTATTTTAACTTTCGAAATCTAGTTACACAAACTGAAACTACAACATTTTCTCTCAATATTTTTCATATTATAGAAAGAATATAACCAAGAAGTATGGATGAATTCGTAACTGGTTTTAAAAATATATATTTTGGAAGGTAAAAAGAATATGTAGGCCTATATGTCTAATTTAATCCGACCATCCTAAAGGCTATAAGGTGGACGGTGTTGGCTGAAGATAAATGGTCCCCACGGCTCTCTGATTCTGAATCAACAGCCAATTGAAGTCGTATAACTCTTCCCTGAAGTCATTGCTTTTGCTGCCCACTAGTTATTCCCATGCTACCCTTTTTGACGGGTCACTGGTGAATCAATGAGCAGGTGGCAAAACGTCAGTGTAATTACATAGACGGCTTTTCCCTTCGGAGCGAGAGAAAAAAGCTCCCTCATATGCATACAAATATAGTTCTTTTTCAACAGATTTGAATAAAAAAATCTTCACAAAAAAAAATCACATTTTTTTCATCTCCACTGAGGTCGATTTACATACACTTCATTTGAGTTGGTGAAACGAGTTGGTGCGCATTATTCTCGCAGTGCAGTGTCACTCCCTAATCCTGGGGCCTATAGACCTGCGGGATAAAGCAGCTGTCGAGTCCCATTATGAAGTGGAGTTGGCAGCTTGTCGAGATCCAGGCAGTCAGATGAGGTTCAATGGGGGAAAATCATTAAGTTAACACTTTCCCCTAATGTCTCCATTGTGCCCCCTCGGGCTATTGTCTTAGGGAGCTCAAATATGATGCTTCCCACCGAACTGTATCACCGAAATATGCTCCAGCGAATTCCCATGGTCATAGCTGACCGTGCACTGTGTGGCCCAAAAAAGTAATTCGGACATTTTTTCTCGTGCACCAACAACTAATTTAAACCAAAAATGTAAGTTTGAATCAAATTACAATACAACCTTAAAAAACGAGATAAAACTGCATGGTTTATCATCTCATGTTACTTTACACTGGATTTGACTGAATCTTGATTTTGGATGCTTTCCAACTCACATTTTGGCATCTCCAAGGTCGGATTCTGGACATCCCTTGCAAAGTGTGCGGCGATCGCAGCTCAGGAAAACACTATGGTGTTTATGCATGCGACGGCTGCTCGGGATTCTTCAAGAGGAGCATCCGGAGGAACCGAACCTATGTGTGCAAGTCGGGCTCCCAGGTGAGGAGGTCTATCAGAACTCCATTCAATTACTAACCCGATTTCAAATCTAAAACCTTTAATTATTATATTAAAAAGTAAACATGGTGTCACGCAAAAACCTGTAGAATCAGTTATCTTTTCAGTCAAATTTAAAGACATTTCTAAATTAGATAGACGTTTTTTCCCCTCAAAAAGCACATTCTTGTTATTACGCACCGAATGTGCATTTTACGCACGGTTATTTGTATCCTCGTTTCCCTTTTTTGCTCGATGTGTTAAATCTACCTTGATGAGCCTAATTGTGTCATGCCTGCACCATTAAGTACCGGCCTAAACACAGCGCGGCTCTAATACATCAGGTGTAATCCAATCTAATGTGATGATTCCCAAGCGAGGATTTAAGGCGGCAGAGGGCGGGATCGAGTACTTATCCATGTGGGATGAGGCCGCACTAGAGCCACAGGGGAGAGGGGTCCATAACTGCAAGATAATAGCATGATCTTTTACCTGGAGAATTGCCTCCCAGGAGGATAATAGCCGGAGGATTTCGTTTTAACCCTCTTTTTATCTTGTTTTTCTTCCTTCCTCCCCCCTCTTTTCCCCTGTTGTCTCTGCGCAGGGTGGATGTCCCGTTGACAAAACTCACAGGAACCAATGCCGAGCGTGCCGTCTGAAAAAGTGTCTGGAAGTGAACATGAATAAAGACGGTAAATGGGCTTGATTTAATTATGGCTCTGAATATAGACACGCCATGCTGCGGCGTTTGATTCCGAGGTGAAAAAAGTTTATTAAGGCTGTTAATGAAAGCTGCAAAGAAGCAGATAATTACCTGCTATTTACTTGTCTTAAAGGGGACGTCGGTTGCAGCTTTTAATATTAGTTAATTGCTTGGACTTGTTTGCTGCACTGGCACCACAAAAAAGGGGAAGGGTGCCCCTATTTCTCCCTTTTATGTTTGATAGTCTTGCAAATATTCTTAATCAATATAAATTAAAAAAAGTTTATTTTAATTTCCGCAAAGTTGCACACAATTCGTTTTACCTTTGGCAACCTTTTTTTTCCTTATCTACTGCTAAGAAGCACCCGAATCTCTCCACTGAAGGACAATGAAAGTGATTAACTTCTGTTTATTGATGTGCCATTTTTATAGCTTCACTAGTTTTTAAGATTTTATTTCTGTTTAGATTGTAATATTTTAAATCGTTTAAAATTAATATCATAAAAATAGAGACATTTACTCGTAGAAAATAAGCAACAAATAATCGTAATTGTAACATAAATGTGTACCTGTTAATGTTTCAGATTTAACCCTTTTCAGATGCTTGTGTCTGACTTTGAGTTATATTTTAAACTCACTGCAAGACTTTGCTAATAAAGATAAAATAGGAAGAGCCTTCTTGACTCCACTGGATCCTTATTGAAACTCTAAAGATGGACTCTGTTATTTTAGTTAACTTTACAAGTAAATAAAACAAGCCACCCTTTACAGACACTGTCAATGAATACAGATCAGACTTTTTTTCTTTTATTTTCTAAAGAAGTTGATTCAATCTTTTAGAAACTATTCCCTGAACTCTGTGTGTTCGCTGTCCCACTTCACAGCCGTCCAGCATGAAAGGGGGCCCCGGACGTCCACCATCCGCAAACAAGTCGCCCTTTATTTCCGGGGCCACAAAGAGGTGAACGGCTCCTCGGCCCACTTCCCGGGATCCTCACTACCTGGGCCTCCCTTCTTCACCACTGTTACGCAGCTGGATCCCCACAACCTGGAGATGAGCTCAGTGGCCACTACGCCAGAAAGACAGACCATCGTGGGTTTGGCACAACCCACACCTAAGGTATAATGTTATCCTTTTTTCATTCTTTTATTTATTTATTTGATATTCCTTTTAAGTTGTCACACGGACATTATTTAAAATGATTAATTTTAAGAGATTTATAAGCTGTCCACATCTACTACTTCACCCTTTTTAAACCAGGAATCTCATTGAGATACATTTCTTGTATCATCCTCTTCAATATGCCTACATGGGGGTCTTACAGCTAAAAATAAACTAAATAATTACTATAACACCCCCCAAAAATAGAACCCCATGTAGAATTAAAAAATAGACAAAAAAATGTTCCAATCAGTGACACAGTTTTGCCAAAGCTGTTTTTAAGATTTAAAGCTGTTTTTAAAGTTAAACAGACATGAAGGACTGTAGCAAGATTTGCTGCTCCTGTTTAAACTGGAGAAAATAAGCCTTAACCATTTTTATTTATTAACTTATTTACTTGCACACGTTTTTTTTTTTTGTTGTTTTTGTGTTTTTTCTCATACAGTGCCGCTTTGGAGCATCAACCTCATATACAAAACAACAGCACAAATCCCCCAAAATCTGTCGTTTGTTAACCAGGAATATCAGGTTATCCTTGAAAAAAACTTTTTATATGCATATGTGTTCTTTTCACTTTTAGAATGTATTTTCAAAAAGTGTAACACCATAAAAAATACCTTTCAATTTTTGTTTAATTCATTGTATTTATTTAAGAGAGACAATAGACACAAATTAGCATAACCGATTCGGTCCATCATGCAAATTCAGCCATTGAGACTCATTTCCATTTGCATTTCCTGACAGGTTGAGGTAATAAAACAATATTAAAACATTAAATATGATTTATTAGATTTTGCAATTATAAATTATTACAACATATATCACACAAAATAAAGAAATCATGGTCATTATGCAAAAAGATCAACAGTCTACATAGAATAACAGACTATCATACACACCTGAGTGTTGTAAATTTAGAGATCTCTTTTTGAGATTTAATGCTCCTTAAATCTGGAGTTTTCCTATAAGATTACAAGAATATAATAATTACGTTTAGTCCAAACTTAACAGTGTGTGTATGAGTTTGACTAATGATGCATTTACTTTGAAAGATTGTATATAGCATCTATATTCAATAGGACTATTCCGTCCTGTTTTGCATAATGCTCAGATAGGAATACATATAAGTGTTGTTTGTTGATTTTCCTTCTTAAATGTCAACAATCCAAATATTACCTGTTTTCTTCTACTGTTTAAAGATCAAGTTATGACTCAAGCTTGTTTAATATACCTAAACACTTAGAAACATTTGAACCGCTGACAGTCGTTTGCTAACATCTAGGTGTTTATTTACAGATGATAAAAAGAATATTACTCTCAAGTGTTGTGATGCTGTTTTAGTTGCCCCAAATAAGAGCTTGTTTTTTTTCTTTTCTCAGAGGTTAGAAGCTGAAATTCTTGTCCCGATTTAGCATCCTTTAAGAAGCACAAATCCGCCAATTAGATTTTTCTTTCCAAATCCTGTACAAGAAACACTAATTATTCTAAAATCAGGTGCCAGAGCTTGGAATTTGATCTTTGTAATTCAATGTTCTCTAAACCATGATTGATAAAGACCTGTGACACGTTGCGGTTTTTATTTCTCACACTCGGCAGTATCCCCATGAGGTCAGCGGCACCCCCATGTACCTGTATGAGGTAGCAACGGAGTCTGTGTGCGAGTCTGCTGCGCGTCTCCTCTTTATGAGTATCAAATGGGCCAAAAGCGTCCCTGCTTTCTCCACTCTGCCTTTATCTGATCAGGTAACCTTTAAGTTCTTAGACTTCATCAGCAGCTATCTCAAAACTTGAAATGTAAATAACATGTTAATAACATGACATATATATA
>JAUZNJ010029370.1:0-15473 GCA_034780135.1 Jordanella pulchra | reverse complement strand
GAATGAACTGTCTTTGTGAAGTGCCTTGAGATGACATGTGTTGTGATTTGGCACTATAGAAATAAACTGAATTGAATATTGTTTATGAACACCCGCCCTACTGCCTGCTTGTTAAAACAATAAATGAAAGTGTGAATCGAGCTCAAATCATGGCCAAACAGATAATTATGCGCATATATAGAATAAATTCATCACAACTTCTGTTCAATATATAGGAGTTTATTAACAAAATCATTCAGCTCCAGCTCAAACTTAATTCATTTTAACACTCTTGACTAAAAACTTGTGAAACTCAACTAAAACTAAGCTGCTATGTACAAAGAGGCACAAAAACATGGTTGAAAACCATAATCAACTTTATGATTTTGTGTTTGAGGATCAAAGTTTATCTTGGCTTATTTAGAGCAATTTTAATGTTTTCAAACTAATTCACAATACAAATCCACGAGGAAAATAAAACAGATTTGGCCAAATAATGTTTTTAAATAGTTTGCTTAAGCAGATATCAATGACCTTTAGTTAACTGATTCTTAATCTTCTTTGAGTGAGCTAACAGATAGCAGAAATGAGGATTCCACTAAACTACATTTGGTCATAATTTGGTAATCAAAATGGAATGAGCAAGTGGAAGAACACATAAAACGTTGATGTGATATCAGTGAAATAAAGCTTGTTTTAACTTATAACAGCTCAAAACATATTACTGTAGCATGGTGCTCCATCTTGTTAGCTTTGTATTTACTCAAAAGTAAACACATTAAATGATCAAAGTAATCAAAGACCTTTTGTTTAAGTTAGAATTTCTGACCAGTGCCAGACCTGTTTCTTTGTCCAAGTCCGCATCAAGGTTTGAGTTTTCTCCAGCAGTTTGTGTTTAGCATGGCAGGGTGTCAGCAGACGGGGTGGGTGGGTTCCTTTGTCCCATCGTGCTTCACATCAAGTAATGCTCTCTCCAAACCACAAGGATTCCTGTGGCTCAAAGAGATGTTACAAACTGTCTGTTTTGCAGCAATTCATTTCTGAAATTCCAACCACAATTACTCAACTGCAGGTCCTTCAGGTCTCTCCAGCCTGGTTTTCACGTTGGTCTCTCTTGGTTTTTATGTTGAATCTTTCAACATTATCCTTCACAAAGAGGCATGTTCTGTTTTTCCTGGCCTTTTGTGCATTCACATAGTGGGACTTCAGCAAGGCACACCTCTTTGGGATGTGTCCTGTGGAGTCAGCTGGGCTGGGGGATTTGCAAAGTAAATTCCAGGGCAGTACTGAGCTCTCTGCAACTTTTTGTCCCGATGAAAATGCTTAAGATGAAACATGGGCATTTTTCCTTTATGTTCAAAATTTACCACCAAATTTGCCATACTGCTCTGATGTCACTACTGATGTACTGTTGGAGGTAAATGTCGGGGTGTGGAGATATATTTCCAGACTGGTTCTTCATTGTCTCCTTTCATCCAGCAGGGGTCGCCAGCAGGCACCAGTGGCTTGGCAGCCACAGGTGTTCTTCATTAGATCATCAACACAGAAATATAAGCAGCCTCCCAGCACCACCTCTTTGCCAGAGATTTAACCATGACTGTTAATTTATAGTTCCCCTGTCTGGAGTGTTGTTAGTTTAAGCTCCGGAATCCAGTGTCATTGTGTCCTTCAGGCAAGACACTTTACCCACATTGCCTACTGATGGTGGTCATTTCGTAGAAGCCAAAGGGTTCTAGGAAATGGGCCAATAAAATAGGATGACAGCTTAAGACTCTCCCTGGAGAGTCAGTCCCTTGTGGACAAATAAACTCTAACCAACTTTAAAGCTTGGGGCAGGAATGCAGTGGAATTAGTAGTCATACATCAAGAAGGGATTAGTTTAGACCTTGGACATTACAAGGAAAGCCATTCTATCCTTCCTCAAACCAGGGATTGGGGATGTGGAGTCATCTCTATCCCATGTATTCTTTCTGCCCAGTCACTGAACAAGGTGAGTCTTATCTGCACAGTGAATTCAAATCATGCAGATTGGACTCACCTCGTTCAGTGCCGGTGCAGAGAAAATACATGGAATGGAGATAAATTGTATACTCCACATACCACACTGACACCTCCTTGCTATGGCATTAGCGGGTGGGGCCTTTGACTCTCTTTCCTGAATGCTGAACACTGTTGGCTATTATCTGTAGACATTGTAGAGTTTGAAGATACTAGTGGTGGTGGAGAGGAGAGAATTAATGACCTATTAAAACCCAGGGGAGATTTTGCAACCATTTGGTGGGATCTTAATCACAAATGATCTGTAATTTGGTCTCTACCTACTGTTTAGCCCTCTTATGACAGTTTGATTGGGAATTAAATCAGGAACTGCAAAGCAGTTTTAGAATCACATAGTTGGAACAACAAAAAGGCTTGGCTTGACAGCAATTGCGACAGGCAAAAATGAAATCCTTGACATCTGGGTTCAGAGCTTAGATTGGACAATGCCAAATGTTTTCTTTAGTCAAGGATGACTTGTGACAGGAGGGCTATGTTTAATCTGTCTTCTGTAGGAGTTTCTCAAGTGGGCCAAAACAAGCAGCTAAAGTCATGACAGTCTATTGAAAGCAGAAGGAATCTGCTTTTGTGCAAAACTATAATGGAAATACCACTGTTGACAAACTGTGATTGGCCTGTGACCCATCTAGGGTGTATCTTGCCTTTTGCCCAAAGACTGCTGTAGAGGGACACCGTGCCCCTCTGATGCTGGAAGATAAGCGGGTATAGAATAGATATACGTGACATATCTGTGAAGGTTCTCAGTCATCCAGGTCATGGTCAAGCTTGGAAAGTTCAGTTTAGCAACTGGATGTGAAGATTTCTAGAACACGTTACATCTCTCACTCAAGAGGCTTATTCAGTTCTGATGCAGGAGAAAGCAGGGATATACAGTACCCTCCGCAATTTGGCACCCTTGTTTAAGATGTAGCTGAGGACTTTAAAAAAGTCCCCTTTTCTTTTAAACAACAAAGAACCCAAATGCAAAAAAGCAAAAAATCCAACCTTTCATTTAAGTACATTAGTTTGGTGGTAAAAATAAAATCACACATTTAGAAAATAAAAACATGAAATCATGTGTCCCACAATTATTGGCACCCCTGATGTTAATACTTTGTACAGCCCCCTTTTGACAACAAGACAGCACTTAATCTCTTCCTATAACATTTTACAAGATTGGAGAACACAGAGAGAGGGATCTTTGAACATTCGTCTTTGCACAATCTTTCTAGATCATCCTGTGTACTGGGTCCTCCCTTGTACACTCTCCTCTTTATCTCGCCCCACAGGTTTTCGATTGGGTTGAGGTCTGGGGACTGAGATGGCCATGGCCTTGATTTTGTGACTGCTGAACCCTTTTTGTGTAGATTTTACCACATATTCTGGATCAATATCCTGCTGAAAGACCAAATGACAACCCATCTTCAGCTTTTTGGCAGAGGCCATCAGGTTTTCATTTCAAATGTCCTGGTATTTCAAAGCGTTCATGATGCCATGCACCCCAACAAGGTTCTCAAGGCGTTTGGAGGAGAAACAGGCCCACAGCATTTCAGATCCTCCACCATGCTTCACCATAAGCATGAGATGCTTTTTGGCATACTCATCTTTTTTTTTACGCCAGACCAACTTAAAGCATTTGTTTCCAAAAAGCTCAATTTTATTCTCATGTAACCAAAGCACACAATCCCAGATGAAGTCCCAGTGTCACTTAGAAAACTCCAGACATTTACGTTTGTGAGTGTTGGTGAGAAAAAGTTTTTTCTTTGCATGCCTTCCAAACAGCTTGTTGGCATGTATAGAGGGTCTGATGGAGGTTTTGGAGACTTTGTGACGCCAAGATTCCACTCTTTGTTGCAATTCTGTGACAGTAAGTGTAGGACTTTTTTTACTTCTCTTACATTCCTCCTCACTGTGCGCTCTGGCAAGATAAACTTGGGACCTCTTCCAGCCTTGTTTGTCACTTTTCAAGTTGTTAATACGTCTTAATGATTCGTCTGACTGTAGATACAGACAAGTAAGGTGAGTGGCTATTTTCTTGTAACCATTGACTGACTTATAAAGGTCGAGGCAGATCTGCCCTACTTGAATTGTGTGTTGTCTTGTCTTTGCCATGCTGACTAATTGGTAAGAGAATTAGGCCTCTGTGTCACGTCATATTTATACCCCAGGGAAACAGGAAGTCATGAATTACTAATTAAAAGTTCCTAGATATCCTGAACAACTTTAGCAACTACAGAAAAATACATTTAAAGGAAATCAATTACATTTTAGCGGAATTGTTGCGGGTGCCGATAATTGGTCGGATTTTTCTCTTTTTTTGCATTTGGGTTCTTTGTTGTTAAAAAGAAAAGGAGATTTTTTTTAAGTCCTTGACCACATCTTAAACAGGGGTGCCAATAATTGCTGAGGGCACTGTATATACTGTAGGTGAGACCAAAAACTAGGGAAGGGGGAGAAAAGAAACAAAAGATGGTTCTGGTGGGCGTTAACTCGCTAATTAGAGTGGTTTCGGCCACATGTCACTTTGAAGGTTGAGTCAGGTGACAGTAGATGTTGTTCCTAACAGTACTTTGCATGTGGGTGACAAGTTATGTCTGAGACCACCTCCTCTTTTAAGGGATTGTTTTTCCAGGTTAACAAAGACGGCTTCTTTGACCCCGCTATCAAACCATCTGTCTTCCTTAGCTAGAATATGGACATTGTTGCCCTCAAATGAGTGTCCTTTGGTCTTCAAGTTTAGGTGAACAGCTGAGTCCTGTCCTGAGAAGTTAGCCCTCCTGTGTTGAACTATGCGCCTGTGCAGAGGTTGCTTGGTCTCTCCAATGTACAGGTCTGTGCACTCTTCACTACACTGAACAGCGTAAACCACATTGTCAATCTAGATGAATGTCATGTTGTTTAACCTAAATGCTTGACCCACATGCAGAAACACCAAGTAATCAGATAAAAAAGTTTATTTTCTTAGGGAACAGATTAATGTTAAATGAAGAAATGTAATCCTGGAATCACTGGATCTGGATGCCTCAGAACTGCGGATTTGGTCGAGGAGAAGTTCAAGGACGTTTTGACATGAAGATAAAAACTCAAACTGGAACAGGTTTACTGAGAGTGGAGAAATGCATCTACAGGGGGAAGTGTTGGATGACGGAAATGCTAGTTCAACTTTAGAGGAGAGTATTTGATCATTTTGTTTTCCACCTAGAGACTCTTGAACAAGCACAAGATAAAACTGAAGGATTTAGTGAGACTTGGGCATCTAGTGGGTACAGATCCACAGAGTCACAATGGAGTCACCTGAAGAGACAAAGAAAAAACAAGAAAGTAACTAACAATTCACCTCTTTAGATAACACAGAGGATTTTCTCAGGAGGGCTCAAAGTACTATTACTGAGAAACACCTAGGCACTGGAGGACCTGCCGCCCGCTCCTCTCAAGCTGGAGAAGATGATGACGATTAGGCACAGGTGTGCAGGAACCAATCTGCATCAGCTGCAACCTCCTGGCTCCCCCTGGTGAAGAAGAACAGTTCTTCCCAACAACAAAAATGCACCCAACAGAATGTTGGTATAGAATTTGCTTTCTATAAAGGTCAGTGTCAAATTTGTGAAAAAGCACTGAACTTGACTTGGAAATGTGATCTTTCACAATTGCAGAGATCTAGCTGTATATGTTTGTTTTGATTTTAATTAACTACAAAAAACATTGTGCCTCATGCAAGAACTGCTCATACATACAAATATGTTCTTAAAATTGTTCATGAGTAATTTAAGAGAAAATGTTGCATTCACCATTGTTATTCCTAGTTCTTATCTTTTCTCAAATACAAACAAATTTTATGAGCACTCCAGACTGATGTAGGCGTTTTGTTCAATCAATCAACTGTTATTGAAACCTAGTTTTTCATAAATGACCACATTTGTTTTATTGAAACACTTTTCCATTTTCAAGCTACATTACTATATATCATACGCTCCACAATTATAAATTAGATTTTTATTGGCTGATTACAGAACAATTGATTACTTTACCTGCAGGTGGCATGTTGGTGGACACTGTTTTTTTTCTCCTAATTTTTCTACTATTTCTAATCTTCTTTTAGGTACAAACACATTTTTCGAGTGCTTCAGACTTGATGTAGGAGATTTGTTGAGTCAGCTGTTATCCAAATTCAGTTTCACACACACAAAAAAAAAAATTGTGTTACTTAGAAAAAAACTCCCTTTTTATTAGGCTATACCATTATATATTATGCAACTCTCAATTATAAATTGAAATGTTATTCTATTGGTCAATACTTGCAGCTGACATGTCAGTCTCCAGAGGACACAGGTTTATTTTTTTGTCATTCAGTCAAAAAAAAAAGAACCCTCAGAAATCGAGCTACTATTGAAATAAACTCTGGAACAGAAAGTAGATTGAAAGTGCTGCAAAGCTCCTGTAACAGCAAGACCTGAATTAGTTTTACTCCATGGCTGCTCCTTGGCCTCGGTATCACACTACATGCAGAATTTTTGGGTTTGAGTCTTGCTCTAGAGTTTTGCTGTCAACATTTCATATAAAATTAAACATTGTGAGAGATGGCAATAGGATTAAAGGGTTGGGAGACTTGGTCTGGGGATGTATAGTAAACCTGTGTGTATTAAAAGGAGATTTAGTAGACTGTATCATATTACATCATATGTTGCACCTTTGGCCTTCATCAGTATTTTATTGACTATTTTCAGATCAAATGTTTTTTTCTTTTTATATTTTTTTATTTACTTTTGCATCAGTAAAACCACTGCTTTTACAGCTGTTGGGATGTTTTTTACTACTTGGCTTCCATTGGTCTCAGTCAGCAGATTTTTGATCTTCAAACACATACATTATTTTTTCTTAGTCTTCAATGCCATTTCTATGAATGGATAACTTCTGACAAGAGTGGCACTTGTATGGACCCTTATACAGTATGCCATTACTGGGGTGGGGACTATGCAGATTTACATTTCTCAGAGCGTGCGCTCACTCACGCACAGCTGGACTAAATCACATTTAAGAGGATAATTTACGATAAATTACTGAAGTGAAGAACGTTTTTTGAATCTGATGTGGGGAGTTCATACAAGCCCACAGTAGCAGAAAAAGAAATTTATGACAAGAGTACTAAAATGTTGTTGCATGAGGTCCATTGACCTAAAAGTTAAACCCAAGATTAAAAGAATTTGATCATTTGGTTTCAATACTTTAAAGGTATTGACGGATTTTACCTTTAAATTATAAAACTGAAATCCTCCATTTTCTTTTTTTGGAGACCTACAACTTTGCTACAACAAAAAATGTTTTATTTAAACTCCGGATAGTGGTCTCAGATGTGACAGTGAAAGCTTTGCGCGTTGAACAAATTGTGTGTGTATGCATCAGGGACAGCATGCTTGTGTGAAGTTGCGTTCAGGAATAATAGAAGTACTTCATAACTGCAGCACACTCAACCTGATGGCAAATCCAGCCTTTCCTTCATCACATCTCCTGCTGTCACTGATTTTCTCTCTATTTTTCTTTAAATTTCAATCATTTCCTCTTCTCCCTCCCTCTGTGTCTCTGTCCGCCTCCCTTCCCTATCTCCATCTCTAATGAGGTACAGTGGGGAGAAGGCATATGCTCAATTAGTGGTAGAAGCTTGACAGAAGGGAATGAGGTGTTACCAGCTTCTTGTTTTCTTGGTTCAGAAAGACAGCAGTAGCTTGGCAGGGCCTAGTGTGTGTTTATTTTAAAAAACTCTATCAAAAACAGTTTAAATGTACCTGTGCATTTTAGTGTTTTTGTTTATGTTTTGACACTGCCATGTAAGAGGACAGCTTAGTCTGACGTAGACAGGTTGATGCTATTCTGACCATAGGTCGTAGTAGCTGAGCGGAATAAGACTCTGCTCTTAGCCAGTGTGAAGCCAGTAATACTTGTTTAACAGTTGGCTGACTTTGGTGTCCTTTCTGGATGTGCTAGCTACATTGACATTTAAAAGCTTACATTTGTTTTCATGGTGCGCAAAATTGTTACATAAATACTTTTAAAACATGTCATTATCTTCTCATAATGAAAATCGATCATCTCAATCTTGATATGCAAATGGAAATATTCCTTTTCACTTATCAGACTTACTCATTTTTGCAAGTGGCTGTATAATTACGTTATATCACTGTTTCTATATTCTATTTCAACTAAACACTCAACCAGGATATTTTTAAATTTGAAATCAAATGAAAGAAACAACAAAATCAGGGGAAGTTAGAGCATGTATTATCTGATCTGTCTGTTACAGGTTTTATTGTCCAGATTTATTTAGCCTCTATCATTAGATGTGAGAGATAAGACCACACCCTCGGTCAGCTCAAGGTATGTAGGATTTAAATGATTTGCTTGCTGATAGATTCTAACTTAGTTTTAGATCTAAGGGTCTGATCTACTGAAGGTTTATGTGCAAAATGACGGACGCAAACTTGATGGATCACGAAAGGCTGATTACCTAACCAGGTGTGGCGAGGATTGTGCTTGTGAACTTAGCTTGTCTAATAGCAGGCCTATTAGCAAATTAGATGATCATGCAGAATGCACAAAATACTGGAAAGAGGAGAAGCAAATATTCTTATAATTTAGCAAAGCTAGAACTCAGTGGGTGTACAGTATCTGTATTTTAGCTTGTTTAAAAGGTGTGATGAAACTGGTTCAGCATTATGAGTCTCAGTCAATGTGGAGAGAAGGTAGCATAGATGTTCAGTGATAGGATTTTGGTTCTGCTGGCTTACCTAAGGGCTGATTTAAAGCTAGTGACAATTAGAAACTATCACATGAAAAAAACACTTTGCACACTGAAGGAACATTTCTATAAAGCCATGAAAAGGTGGCACAGATTACAGTTGTCTGCTGTATTTTCTAAAACATAATCATGATGCCCTGAATATAGGAGTAAAATATGTCAAAGCCATCTGAGGTTTATAATGATCCTGTTTTAGGTTTAAACAGGTTTCAACAAAAACAGGTTTGAGTCTATTTTTCTACCAAAATCTTTAGCAAAAATGATTTTTGTATAGTGTTATAAATGTTATGTATGAAGCTGTGAGTAAGAAATCCCTCCACCAACCTAATCAGCAGAAAGGTTGCTATAAAAGAAGAGCAGATGTGTTAAAAACAATTGTCTCCCTGTGTAGAAGATGTTGACAAGTGAATTGTTTTGTCCTAGTTCATTTTAAGTCTCCCCATGTCTTTAAAACCAATAATAACTTTTTCTTTTTAAATGCATGTCATGTTGTCCATCAATTAGTCAAAATTTAAATCATGAGCATTTTGAAGCCTAATTTAACACCTGAATGTGTATCTTTTGTTATTTTTACATCTGAGAAAAATGTTTCTTTTGATATCAATTTTAAAACATCAAAACGAATGTGCTGCATTTAGACCTCTTGGAAAACTGTTAGCATAAGATTGACCACATTAGAGAAATAGACATGCAATTCTGATCAAAGGTAAACAGTCTAGTTTTAGCCACGTTCTCAAGCTTCTGGAAAACAAGGTAATTACTTTTATTCACAGTTAGGTGATATTTGAAAGTTGCCTAAACTGAAAAATTCCAAGGATAATAACTAAGGAGGTTGCTGAACATTACATTTGCTTTCAGGTCATAAATCACTGCATTTTCTACAGTGATGCAAAAAATAAGCTAACGTTGAAGCAACAAAACAAACCTTCTTTGCAGGAATATCAGCAAAGAGCATTTAGGTGCTGCTGTGGTATGTTTCCCTCCTTGTTTATGTGTAAATGAACTCCTGTCTGTCTCTACAATACAGACATGCCTTTAATACAATTTGACGTGGTTACCTTAATACTCTTTACATTGGACTCAGCTAGTCTTGTTTCAAGTGACCTGAGTTGGTCCTGGATGCTGCTGATCATCTTTTATCACGACTCAGGAAGAGTCCCTCCCGGCTTCCTTCCATTGGCTTTCGCTGCATTTTAGAGTTCAGTTTAGGATAAGTTCATTAGTTTATAAAAGTTACCATAGTCTTTCCCTAATGATCCCCTTAACTTGCCTCAGGTCAGCTGCTGCTGGAGGTGCCAAGGTCTAAACTAAAGTTTAGAAGAGGAAGAGCTTCTAGCATTGTGGCTCCCAGATTATGGAATGGTTTGCTGTTGTGCATCAGAAGAGCCCCATTATTGTACAATTTTCAAACTCGCCTTCTTATTCCTTGGCTTTTAACACATATTGAGACTTTGATCCATGTTTACTTATTATTCCCTGTTCGGCACTTTGTTATTTTTATTGTGCTTTAAAGTAGTAGTTTTACATAATGTTTTATTTTGATGGATCATATTTAAGGTATATCTATGGGTCCTTTGTATTTATGACCACAAAGCTCCCGTCTTTAACATGCCGTGACCGCTCTCAGGTGGTAAGGGGCAGGGCTAAATAAGGGCACGATAGGGCTTTGTTTCGGTAATCATTTAGCTTTTGACTTCGATAGAAGGGAGTGTCATTGATTTTGATTGTCTGATAAACAAAGATTTTGATTGTTCGATCAACAAAGAGCCATCTTCATCACCTTCTCCTTATTGTCTTTAAAAAAAAAGTTTTGTCATCCATTTTTCCTCATCTAAAAATGCTCTCATGTACCCACAAACTGACACCTAATTGAAAGTTACAGACACCAACCTAACAGCTATGTTTATGGACTGTGGGCGGAAGGACGAGTACAACTCAATTGTGCATACGAAGAACATGGACCCAGGACCTTTTTGCTGCAAGGTAGCGATGGTATAGACTGCCACCTTGCAGCCAGATCACATACTATACATATTATTAATAAATCTAAAGAATAAACATCTTCATAGATATGATGTACATCTGAGAGCAAACAGTGTCTATAGACAGAAAGGGATGTTAGACATTTGTCAGGCTATCAGTTAAACAATAATATCGAATTATAACAATATTAGGGTAGCCCACCTGCTAACTGAACTTCTTTGTTTGTCGACTTTGGGAAGAATCCTTAATACCTGATGAGAAGACTGCAGAAGGAGAAAATGCTCATTTCACTCATGCTGGGATTCAAGCCATGTTGTCTTAAAGTTGTAATGATAATGTTGGGCTTACACTGACTAAGGTGCAACTGTGGCTGTACAAGAAAATGTAACCATAAAATAAGTGTGTGCACTCACATCAGCCAAGGTGAGGCATTTCTGAGGTTACAAAGGATATACCACTTAACACAATGATTCCAGCATTCCAGGAGACAGAGGTGGAGGCATATTTTAATGCGTTTGAATGTATTGCAGTTGCCCTTCACTAGCCCACAGAAGTCTGTTCCCTTTTGTTGCAGTGCAAACTCATTGGTAAGGCACATGAGGTATGTGCAGCGCTCACAGTTGAAGACAGTCTTATGTATGAAAAAGTTAAGGCTGCCATATTTAGGGCATATGAGCTGGCGCCTGATGCATACAGGCAACGGTTCAGAGCCTTAAGAAAATCCACTGCTCAAACCTTTGTTGAATTTGCAAGGGAATAAGGAATGTTGTTTCACAGATGGTGCCAGGCAACTAAAACTTACTGATTTTACTTCATTACGTGAGTTGGTATTGTTGGAAGAGTTCTAAAACTGCGTTCTAGATCGTACAGTTTTGTACCTGAATGAGCAAAAAGCTACAACCTTACAAGAGGCAGCTGTCTTGGCAGAAGAATTTGCTCTTACTCACAAAAATGTTTTTGTGTGTAAATCTGACCAACCCTCTTGTGACAAGATTTGGAAAGATGTGCCACAATCTCAGATTAAGAACACTCCACTTTCAAAAACAGATGGGCAATGTTTTTATTGTCATAAAATGGGGCATATTGTTTCTGGGTGTGGCTCTGAAACGTAAACAGGCACCCCAACCACTGAAACCAGCTAAAGAGGTTGCCCTAGTCAAGACTCTGAGATCCTCCCCACAGCTCTCAAACATAACTGAACCTGATGACTGTTTTAAGCCCATCATTTTTGATGGTCTTGTCTCACTAACGGGCCATCCTGAGGATGAGAAACCGATTAGGATACTAAAGGACACTGGTGGTTCCCAGTCATTCATCCTGTCCAGTTTTCTGCCATTTAATGCTGATATCTCCTGTAATGCAAGTGTGATAGTTCAAGGAATTGGAATGGCCTACGTACTGGCACCTTTACATCATGTTCACATGTATTCTTCAAAGTTGCGATGAGAGACTTATTCCTTGTTCAAGGGGTGGAATTTATAATGGGAAATTATCTTGCTGGAGGCAAGGTACTTCCTATTCCTGAGGTGGTGGATAAAGATGTTGGAATCACATCCTGATGTGTTTGCTGTCTGTGTTCTTATCAGGTCCCAAATTCGTAAGCTGAAGGAAGTGAACTTGGATAATTCTGTTCTTGGCTCTGCTTTGATGGAGGACAAGCTGCCAGCAGAGTACCTTTCAGAATCAGCACCCTTCAAGGAGGACTTTGCTCCAAAATTGGAAGTTTTTCCCCCACTATCACACATAACACGTGAGAGTTTGAGCCAAGCTCAGGAAAGTGATGCAAAGCTCAGTAAATGCTTTGAAGATGTGAGTGATTCAATAAATAATGAGAAGACCCATAAGTTCTATGTTGAGAATGGATTGCTCATGAAAAATAATGGACTTCTAGGCCTGCCTTGTACCAGGAGAGTATTGAGGAGGTTTGCATAGTGGTACAGCAAATTGTCATTCCTCAAGGTTTCCATCCACAAATACTTCAGCTGGCACATGACCACCCATGGTCAGGTCATTTGAGAATCACTAAAACCCATGATCGTATTCAACAACATTTCTTTTCGCCAGGCCTGAAGAAGGATGTTGCCAGGTTCTGTAATACGTGTAGAGTTTGCCAAATAGAGGGTAAACCTAATCAGAGGGTATCAGGATGGTTTAAAAAGTGTGACGAAGGCCACTGTGGTATGCTTTCAAACTTTGTCATTCTTGATTCTTTGGATGCATATCTTTCCTATCGTCCCAGAGGTGGGAAGGAGGATGTGGAAGGACTTATCAAACTCTACCTTTCATTTTTTGGAGATGTGCCCTCTAGAACCTCGGTACTGGAACATGACATTGACCTGGGTAAAGCTCGCCCTATTAAACAACATCCGTACCATTGTTTCCCATTCAAGAGGGAAATGATCAAGGAGGTTCAGTATTTACTGGAAAATGGTTTGGCTATACTGAGTTGTAGCGCCTGGAGCTCTCCAAGCCTTCTGATGCCAAAGTCAGATGGTTCTGAACGTTTTTGAACAGACTTTCGAAGGGTAAATGCAGTTACAGTCCCTGATTCGCATCCATTGCCTCGCATGGAAGACTGCATAGACACCATTGGTGCAGCCACCTATATAACTAAATTAGATCTGCTGAAGGGGTACTGGCAAGTTCCCCTGACTACCAGAGCTTCTGATATTTCAGCTTTTGTCACACCAGACCACTTTCTGCAATATACAGTAATGGCATTCGGAATGTGAAATGCACCAGCTACCTTTCAGCGACTGATGAACACTGTATTAGGAGACATTAACAACTGTAATGTCTACTTGGATGACATAGAAATCTATTCATCCTCCTGGACTAATCATATTGACACAATGAAAACTATGTTCGCTTGTCTAGCTCAAGCTTTCCTCACCTGGAATCTGGCAAAATGTGAGTCTGCTAAAGCGATGACCTACCACCTGTAAAGGTGGAGGCTATCTTAAGCTACCCAGTGCTCACCACGAGAAATGAGCTCCTGCGGTTCTTGGGTTTGGTAGGCTATTATAGGCGTTTCTGCATGAACTTCTCAATGATGGTGGCTCCTTTGACAACATTGTGTAGTCCAAAGGAATCATTTGTGTGGACTACTGAGTGTCAACATTCATTTGACTGTGCAAAGTTCTTTCTATGCAGTGCTCTGGTAATGGCAGTTCCAGATTTCAGCAAGACCTTCAAGTTGGAGGTAGATGCAAGCTCCACTGGGGCTGGACCAGATAACATCAGTAATCCAGATTCCTATTACTCATCTTAGTTCAAGACTCATCAACTAAACTATTCTAAAATTGAGAAGGAAACATTAGCCATGCTATTAGCTTTGGAACCTTTATAAGGTTTATGTGGGTTCGTCAAGTCCCATTATAATCTATACAGACCATAACCCATTGGTCTTACTGAACCGCATGTTTAACCGCAACCAGCAGTAAATGTGGTGGGCTTTGCTGGTCCAAGAATATAACTGGGACATCAGGAATAAGAAAGGGGCTGATAATGTGATAGCTGATGTACTTTGTAGGATCTAAGGCTGTTTACCTTGCCGTAGTACAAATAATGTAAGTTGAAGAAATACTCTTTTATGGGGGAGGTTGTTACGGTCACTGAACTCTAGGGACTCTCTTCATGATAGAGCTCTCTCTTTGTGTTTCAGTTCCACCTGGCTGCCACAGGTGCAATGTGTTGGAGCTCGTCAGCCACTCCATAAAGAGCCTAATGCCAGATATGTCAGATCCCTTTTGTCTTTTCCCTGGGCCTTGATCTGATGTGATCTTGTCTGTGAGCTGACTGTTTGTTGGGTTGTACATGATTTAGCTGTGAGCTTATCAAGTGTCTAACCAAAATACTGCTTCTGTTCACAGTGGAAGCTGGTAGGGTGTTCTGCCATTTTTGTTTAACTGTTTTCTCCTGTTTTGTGGTGAGCCAGGGAGTTCAGGTTTTGTACTGTATTTTAGTTCCCCCCCTAGAATGTGTGTTTTTATTTTATAGTTAAAAAGGAACGTTTTGTTTGTTGTTTTGTCCTTGGAGACCCTGATGCTTAAAGCTTCCCTGTGTTTTCTCTTTACATGCTTTAGGGTTTTTTTTTTACTGTAAAATAAACAATTCTTTTTTACTGACATCAACTGTTTAGATCATTGATTTTTGTGCTACACCCAGTCCTAGTTTGTACCCTTAGTGCTCTTAGTGGGGTTTGTAACATCCAGGCAGGTAAGAGTTCTTGGGAATTTCACAATCAAATCAACCCACTAACTTAGGATAACTTGACTGCGGAAAAGGAAACACCGCGACAGAAACACAAGAAAAACGGAAGGTCCATGAGGATATTTAAGTATGGTTGACAAGTTTTTGTAGAGGCTAAACATCACCTAAAATCTACAAATCTCCCCCTTAGGCAGTGTTGGAAATCAGGGCCTTTATATTAGTTTTCTATGATATACCTTGGGTTGCCGTGATAACTTTATCAAAAGTGATTCTCTCCAGGAAAAGCTGGGGTTCCAAAATAAAGATGGATTTAAAACTCAGTATTAATATGTTGCAGACTTGACTTCCTGTTTGATTGCTGACCTGCATGCTGAGCTGCTGCTGTGGCTATCTCCATCTGAGCTAAGTTCTCTTTTCTGTGATATCTCTAAGTTACTCTAACTGTCCTGAAGCACTTTTAAACACATCTTCT
>JAUZNJ010029369.1:0-15475 GCA_034780135.1 Jordanella pulchra | reverse complement strand
AAATGTATGCCGTGTTGTGTCCGCAGGTGTTTTTGCATATTTGACGTATTTCCTCCCGAGGATGTAATTGGCGCTTTGCAATGATTGCAAAGTGCCTTGTTGCCACATTTGTCTTCTGTAAAGTGAAGCCAAACCTTCGACCGCTTTACCCCACAGGGCGGCATTTGGTTTTGCTTTTCTAGACTTACGCCGGGTTACTTGCTTACTCAATGCTGTTTTTGTAACTTGCGTAAAAAACGTGATGTAAGTCGTGCTGCTCAGCGCTAGACTCTGATGCTTCCTGGAATTGATAAGAGAATCGTTAAGCAAGCTGCCAAACGATGCCACCGAATCGAAGCATACGGAACCGGTTCTGAACAGGAACCGGTTCTCGATTCCCATCCCTTTATGGCAGCATTTTAAATGACCCAGACTTGTACCAGAAACCAAAGATCTTTTTAAGGTCAGCTTTACCTTCAACATTCTCCTCGACCATTAGTTTACTTAACCATATTGCTTGTTTTTATCCAACAGCATTTACAATAATGACCACATCCTTAATGGCGAAGAGATCTTGAGTGTTTTGAAAGGTACTTCTCACTGAAAATGTATTATTATTATTATTTGTTAATACAAAGGGAAAAATCTATAATTATTTATAAGTGTGAACTTTTGACACTTAGTGCATATATAGCAATGTAAAGGTGGAAGAGTTTAGGGCTAATGTTTATATCTAAAATTAAAGTTGATTCAATCGCTGAAAACTAATCTTTGTAGAAACTACATATATTTACTGACCCTATTCAAACTGTACAAAGCTGATATTGGATTTGTTCTTTAGGTAAACACTCTTATCACTATCACATGTCCTAGCAAATACCCAACAGATTCCCACTTAGCCTCCCATAACACACACACAAACAGCACCAAAGTGGAAATAAACCTCAGGTTTAATATCAGCTCAATTTTACTTATGGTACAATACTGATATTTGATTTGATATTGTAATATTTTGCAATATTTATAACAACTGATGACTAAAATTCTTTCAGTTGAATGGCTGAATAAGAAAGGTGTTTGCAAACAAAATTGCTATGAATTTCACAAAGTATTGCTCTAAAACAAAATATTTGTTATACTAATGACTTTCTAATTGAGTATTGTTCTTTTTTTCTCTTAGCACTACTTCCTCATTGTGTTTGGCCACGATGGACAGAAACCTCTGGAGCTGCGGACGGATGAGGAGAGCGAGTGTGACGAATGGGTTGAGGCCATCCAGCAGGCAAGGTACTGTAGAAAGTTAGATCATACAAACATTTCTGTTGTGATTAAACATTATAGTCATCAGTGATTCTCTGATCCTATTCCTAAAAAGACAATTGTTAAACTGGATGAAGTTATTAAACCTGACAGTGTATTTTATTGGCTTTTAATTAGTTGTGCAGAAATGCTGCACTGAGTACTGCTAAAACCCTCTGATGTAGTCACTGGATTTTCACACATAACTATCTTTTTTTACAGAGGACCCCCCAAAAAGAGGAAACCTATTAATTGGTATTCGTTAAAAGGAATGCCTTTACAATTTTACAGGTCAAATAGTAATCGCCTGTCATACTGGTAGCGACTAGAGATGCACCAGTCTGATAACTAGATCGGGTATCAGCTCCAATATTGACTAATTAGCTGGATCGGCGCTTGAATATTGAATATTGGAGATCCAATCCAGTGCACATTACAAGGAACTGTTATTTCTTTCTTTTTTCTGCTTATTTGTTAATAAATTATATAAAGTAAGTGTTGGTCTGTTTTAATTTGTTACCTTTTTTAACAATGTTTCTGCCAAGGCTAAAGTGTTCACTCGCATAACAAGATATATGGTTAAATCATTCAATAGTTAAAACGGATTAGTATCGGATATAGGCTGCTATTCTCAGTACTGGTATCAGTATCAGACTGGATCAGAAAAAACTGGATCAGTGCATCGCTAGTTGAGACCATACTGAGTGCCACTGTTAGTTACACACAACACACTGAAGCTTTGATTCACACGAGTTATCAGATCTTCTAGATCAAAAGCATCTTTCCACATACGCTAGTCGCCAGTCTCATGGTTTCTGATGAACTGAAACACCGTCAGAAATGGTGACCCTTTCAACTTATAAAAGTCAGGATGGTCTGCCTTATTTTCTTGCTTAAAACCAAACATCTACCATGTTTCTTTAGGAACCGTATGGAATTGCTGCCTCTTCGGATCACACATCTTTCCAATGTCTTTTCTCCCTGTTGAGATAAGACTGTTCCCTGAAACACAAAGAGGGTTTGCTAGGTTCAGCTTCTTTGTTGGCGTTAGATAACTTGACTGAGCAAACAAGGATCTCAGGAAACGTTTTTAGAATTTCTCTTCACTTTGGGATTTTTGCAGATTAAAAAACATACTCCTAAATGCTCATTAGAAGTGTTATAAATGTCCTAATAGAACTATTGTTTTCATACATACTAAAAACAAGTGGGTCAGAAACAATCCAAACTGGTTATTTCCTGCCAGCTGCAGGGCTATCATAGCACTGGCCCAGCAGTAGTTGATTTGACTCAGCAAGATAGTTTGGTCCATTTCACCCCAAAATAGGCGTTATAACACTCTACTCAAATACTGTGTCAAATTAACCAGAAGTCTTGTTTGTTTCACCAGCTAAATACATTTGTAAATACATTTGTTTAAATCAGGGGTGTCAAACTGGTTCCAGAAAGGGCCGTGTTGCTGCTGGTTTTCTATCCACCCAAGCAGTAGAACACCAGACTCCATTCATCTCATCAAGTCATCAGGTTAAGACTAGACTGACTTGATGAGATGAATGGAGTTCGGTGCAGCTGCTGCTTGGGTGGAAAGAAAACCAGCAGCCACACGGCCCTTTCTGGAACCAGTTTGACACCCCTGGTTTAAATGCTTGGTAAAACTGTCCTAATACCCCATATGGATTGTAACATATTACAGTATAATCATTAGGAATATAAATTGCAATTGACGATCCATATCTATTAAACTGTTCAAATACATATCTATAACAAAATGCATGCTAGATTTGATAATGCAAAGCATGTTTTATGCAATAAACATGATACTTGAATCTTTAAAAGGAACCACCTTTATTAATACTCTATATCCGCAATACAAAAAAATGTCGTTAGTGTCATTAAAACAACGAACAACAGTGTATAACAACTGAGAAGAGAAACAGGCCAAGTGTTAGTTACTGGCAAGCAAGCATTCCAGTTTGAAGAAACTTTACAAGTTCAGATTCTCCTCCTGGCATTTCATAGACTGCACTCTGCAGGAATTCCCACACATGTTCACCCTGCTTTATAGGTATTTAATGTCTAAGATAAAAAAAAATCCCTTGAAGCAAACACTGTTGACTGGAAGCAGGGTGTTGTGGTCAAAAAAGACTGTCTAGCAGTAATGACAGAGACTTAAGATGCATGCTGATCATTTCCCAGCGTCAGAACGTAGGGGTGAGGGTGAGGTCTAATCTCATGATAATGTGCAAAGTGACTTCTCTGCTATAGCCTGTTTCTCCATTTCTCTACTGACAGGTCTCTATAAGCTCCACTAATGGCCTTTTTAATTTTTTTGTGTCTTTCCTAATCTCTTTTTTAAACACAGCTTTTCGTAATTTTTGTAACATTTTTCTCTGTATCTTTCTGAATTAATGGTTCTTGTAAATTCACAACTTTAACAAAAAATAACCCAAGTCCCATAAAAATAACCCAGCTGCCCCAAAATAACTTATAATGGGTGAAGGATACTGTATATTAGCATTTGGATCAATCCGGCATTTTCTACGCTTTGTAAAATGTTCTTGTTTTACAGTTATTCAGATATCATCATTGAACGAGAAGTCCTGATGCAGAAGTACATCCACCTTGTGCAAATTGTGGAGACTGAGAAGGTGGCTGCCAATCAGCTTCGAACTCAGCTGGAGGATCAGGACACTGAGATCGAACGGCTTAAATCTGAGGTAAGTCATACACTTTTCTGTCCATAGATGCATGCACAATTCACTTTTTTTTCCACTTTCCTTCAGTTAAGTTAGTTTATAATTTTTGTTTCCCTCTCACATCAGTTTTATGTTGTATTTTTTTAATTAAATTGTCCATATTCCATATTATGAATATTTAAATAAACAGAGTTGCAGCACTTCTGACCCTTAAGCATGGTGGCCAAGGGCTCCAGATGCCTTGTAAATACACAATTTTATTATTTGAAAAAGAAATGGCTGAAGGAGCAATAAACAACTGCAAGTTCAGAAATGCTGTTAACTAGTGTTGCACAACTGAATTGCTCCAGACCGCTAGGATTGTACCCCTAGTGGTCTGGAGCACATTTATCAAGCAGCACTAGTTTGTACCTTTTCTTAATTTGCAGTTTCATTGCTACTTGCAGCCTTTCTCCTTTGGCTATGTTTAATTGTTTTTGGTCTCATTTTTGTGTTTTTTTATTCAGATATTTGAATTTGCTATTCTAATTTTTGAGTTACATAGTCTGAACCTTTTGAGTTTACTGTGAACCATATATTTATTGCATCCCTCAGCCACTATAGACAAGGCACATTTCTGCTGCAAGAGTGATACGAATCATGTTCAAGTGAAATCTGAGGTCAATAATTTGAAAAAGACTTTTGAACAGCAAGCTCTTTACAGCGGTGCAACATTTTCTAAATTTTGCATGATGGTTGTACTCCAGAGGAAAATTTCAGTTGGATAAGTCTGGATTCAGTCTTATTACTTTTTCTACAATTTTGTAGTCATGTTTTATATTCATCATCCCACCCACACAGCATTATATTCTGTCTCATTTCTACAGATCAGAAAGGGTTAAGCTAAAAGGAGCCTATAAACAAACCTATATATTGTACATGCTAGTTTCACTGTGTATGTTGTAGGTTCTTTTCTGTTCCTTGCAGTGAGGGAGTGGGCGTGAGCAGTGTTTGGTCGTTACTGGGTGTAGGAGGCCTTCAATAAAGATAGTTGATCAGCCTCCTCACCAATAGCCAAACTCTTCAAACATCTGCTGTTTCTGCTGCTGCACATTAAATCACATTCATGTGTGCACATAAAATCCAACAGACCCTTACCACATTCATGATCAAAATAATCCCCCTGTCACCTTTGCCTCTCGCACAGATTAAGGATATCTAGTTTGCAATTTACAATAATTAGATAAACTGCCCCATTTTGCTTTTGTAAACTATAATTGCTCTCTTAATGCTTAAAAAACTGTTGAGGAACTAGTCCTCAAAATGGAAAGCACAGTCAGATTGCTGGCAAAAAAAAGGGTTTTGATCCTATTTTGTTGATCAAATGCTTTTTCCCAAACAAGTATTTTGAAATTAAATGCTCAAACCCAGCTAGCTTTTCCCAAATTAGACATATTTGAAACTGTTAAGACAGCAAACAAATAAGTTACATGTGTTTAAGAAAGGATTAAAAAAGAAAGGTATTGTAACAAATAGGAAAATCAAACATGAAGACACATTAATTGTGAGTGATGTTTACAAAGACTACATTTGCCTTTAGCTTTGTTGGTTATCTTTGCACTACAACCAAAAGGTCATCAAACCTGAGCACACACAACTGGATATGTTGCTGTAAATTAGGTTTAGAAAATCAGGTTGACGCCCAACCCTGGTCGTCAAGAGCTACTGTCCTGCAGATTTTAGCTGCATCCCTTCTTCAACACAGCTGATTCAAACGACTGAATTTCCTCTTCGTCATGCTGTCAAGTTTGGCAAAGGTCTGACAATGAGCTATTTGTTGATATATAGAGATAGTACGGGCACCCTGAATCATCACATCATCTAAAACTTGCTGGACAGCAACCCTCGAGGGCCAACTTTGGACAGGCCTGGATTAGGCCATGCAAGCCTGCCTCTCTCCCTACCAGCACCTGCATGCCCTGTTGCATGGTCACCAATCCGGGGTGACAATGGCGTCATGTGTGAGAGTTGGCCCTGCAATCAGAGGGTTGTCAGTTCAAACTCCAGCTCCAATTATCAGTGTTGTTGTGTCCTTGGGCAAGACACTTGGCTACTGGTGGTCAGAGGAGGGCCTGGTAGCACCTGTATGAGCAGTAAACATAGCTTGCCATTGTGTGTAAATGGGTGAATGACTGAATAAGGAATAAAGTTCTTTAGTCAAGTCTCCTGACCTGAAAAAGCAGCCATTCCCATTAGTACTGGCCATTTACCATCTATCTTGTAACACCTTTGATTGACACAGGCCAAAGCAAGGGTCCAGTGTTCTGACCGAGTCATTTAACCCTAATCGTTTGGATAAATGCCAAATAATTTTAATGTATCCCAACCAATTACAGGATGGAGATAAAATGGAGATAAAATCAGTGCTATTAAAGTATCCCCCTCAATAATTATAATGCTATACCTGGTTAGTATATATTGCGTAAAGGGATGAAAACAAAACTATTACACTTAATAATTTGAAATAAACAAATTTGATCATAGCCTGCATCATAATTAGTTGCCTTTGTGCAGTAAAGATGTACAGCACATAAAAATATAGGGGTCTGTGAAATAACATCTTGTTAAATAATGATTTTTCTGCATATTTTTGTTTTTTGTCTCTTATCATTTATATGTGTTGTTCTTGTGAGACCTTTCAGACAGATGAAAACAGATGAAAATTTTCTATTATTCAAGAGTAATACAAAAAAAATTACTGTTAATATAAATTAGATCATATTTTAAAGGATTTCTCTGTATCTTTCAAACTTTATCTTATTTCTAACTTTATAAACAAGTGTTTTTCACAGAACAAAATAAAGAGGATCTTGATTGTTCTACTTTTAATTATTGAAAATACACGTATGACCCTGACATAACCAGAAGAAACTCCAAATTTACTCCTAATGTTACAGAGACTCGTTTCAGATTGAATTTTGCTGTTAGTAGTGGGGTTTTTATCAGATCCAATGCTGTTTGCTCAATGGGCAGCTGGTAAACCCTCCATAAATCAAAGCTTCTCTGTTGTTTCCAATTTAGTGTCTGCTCATTTGTGTCTGTAATGGCTTGTCTAAACACCCTGCTTGCATGTGCAATCTTGTCTTTGGGAAGAAATAACACACTGGCAGTTGTAAATTTCCCCTCTAGCAACAAGTGTGCTACTTCCCTCTAATGTGTGTTTTTGTGGTAAAACACATTGCCTAAATTCAAGAAAGAAAGATTCAACAAAGAAAAATGCTGATGAACGTATTTTATTATAGAAAACATCTGCATGTTTAATAGAGCTGTTCATGAAAAAAGGATTAGAACTTAAGAGGCAATGTGCAGCTGGTTAATGCTCTCATTAAGAAATACTAGTGTCTGTTGCTTGTTTTCTTTTGTACTATATGTGTGTTGCTCCTAGTTCTTGAATATTTAAACAAAGTAGCGACTGTTAGGATCAGGACTTGGCATATTGGCTCTTCTTTGCTCTGGTGAATGGGAAAATGAAGATGAAGAAATGTGTTGGAAAATGTGTTTGAGCTTATTTATCAAGCTTTACAACGCAAGTGAGGACAAGATACTGTTAATTGGGTTGAACTAGAAACAAAAAAGGTGAAAAATGTGACACTGGAGTCAGTATATCAGTAAGATGTTCCTTTCAACACTGATGCCAGTTTAGTCTAAAGCCTCACATCATTTCTTTATATACAACACCATCTACCTTTTTTGACAACTTGGTAAAGATGTATAAAAGCCTCAGCAGTGTCAAATTAAATACAGGTGCATGTGCTCATACTATAAATTAACTTCAACACAGACTTATCCTTATCTCTGTATCATTATCATGTTTTTTGATAACAGCAATCCGATCTGAGATCTATCCCCATTGAAACAGTTAGATTCTGAATCTTGAAAATTGGAATCAAATTGTTTTTTTTTTTATTTAAATTGATACTCAGCCCTATTTACCAACAACCCAAGAAGACAACCTTTCCTCATGGGGAACAGTTGATTAGTAATAAGTAAACTATATGGGAATTGCAATATCATTGATTAAAACAAGGATACAGTGAAGTGAGGAAAACAGAAGAAACCAGGAGAGAGGACCCTATTTTAGATTTACAGAGATTGTGGCAAAAGTTATAGGCAAAGATCTCTGGCTGTGTGCTCCAGCCCTGTTTACTGTTATAGGAAAACATAAGAGGTATTTTCCTACCAGGTGTTTTAAAGGGTTGTATAAAGTGTAACAGCTGTGTGCCAGTAAGAGATGCCACCTGTGATTTTATAAGGTTTATTATTTTTTAATACTAGTTTTTATGTCACAGAATGAATCCAGTCTTATCTTATAAAGAAACAGTTTGATTCACTTTTGCATTTTGTATGAGACAGAATGCAACTGCAATCAAATTTCAAGTTCCTTTTCTCACCCTAACAAGGGAGGCCAAAAACTGTGAAGCTTGCTATATATGCAATGTTTGTTGTGATGTTAAATTATTATCACTTTTATTTGAGCAAAAGTTTTAAAGAGTTCAGCAAGCACCACACCAACTATTTTCTATGAATGCTAATTTTCTAATGAATTGCTTTTCCCTGATGTTAAACTTACCCTTAGCTTTATTTCATACAAATACTCATTTAAAGGAACGTTTCTCTTTTTTCCATTTTTTTTAATTTATTTTTGCCTAGTGTAATGAGTCACATATGCTTTCTGTCACATTCAGAACAACTTAATGCTCTTTGAGTCTTCCTCTCTAAATGAAAGCCAGAATTTGATTGCTATTAGCCAGAAAGAGCTTCCTTCTCTGCTTTTTTTCCTGGCTCTCTTTCTGAATGAATATTCCAATTTTTTTCAGTGAGGAGGAAGTCTGACTCGTATCTGCTGAAAACACACTAACTTGTTTTTGAGTGCTCTCTAACAGAGCACATACTATAATATTCAGGCAATTAGTTAGAAATAAAATGGAGCATCCTTATTTCTCCCATTAGATATTACCTGGAATTCAGTACATTAGCATGTAAAAAAAAATACTGTTGAGGTTAAAATGTGTGTGTTTGTTTATGAGAGAATCAGAACCCCACACTGCTTTTTTTGTGGTGAGAATTAATTGAAGGTTTGATGTTCTGCCTGTTCAAGGTCCCCCTTTACTTCCAGCCCTCTGCACTTGTTTGGGCTATCTTGAGACCTGAGGAGAAACCAAGGATCATAGGTTTTATAAATGTCTTTTGTAAGGCACCAAAAATTATGATCGGAGATGGAATCTGTGGGTCAGGCTTTCAGAAATCCCTATACGGAGATGTGCATTATCTTGTCTCTGTAGGGTTAAATTTGACCCCTGCAACTTAAACCATTCATTATTCCAGAAAGGTATTCAAAGTCAAAAACGTTTTCATTATTAGTTTATTAAATTACAGTTTTATTACATTGAAGGCTTATAGTTCGCTTCGGATTTAGCACTAAATCTGTGTTGACATGAGCTGACTTACTGAAGCTGGCAGCTGTTTTTGGTTTCTGTCAATATTCACCACAGTGCAAATATTCACTTTTAACTTAGCAATATTTTAGCTACTAAATGATACAAATATATTTTATTTATCTGCTCGTTAAGTGACTGAATCTTAATCCAAAATCCCTTGTCCTAAAAGATTGTAGCTTTGAACAAAACTAAGGAGCGGATGCGGCCCTATCACGTCTACCACGAGAATGAAGACCCTGACATTAAAAAGATCAAAAAGGTAAATACTATCATGTTCAGAGTCATTTCTTAATATCCATGTGTGCATATACCTTTAAAAGCTGGGCATATGTAAATATTTCTATCCGCAGGTTCAAAGTTTTATGCGGGGCTGGCTGTGTCGCAGGAAGTGGAAAATTATTGTCCAGGACTACATTTGTTCTCCTCATGCAGAGAGCATGAGGAAGAGGAACCAGATTGTCTTCAATATGGTGGAGGCAGAGACAGAGTATGTAAATACATTATGCCTCGAGCAACATTGTAATTTGCATCTAAATTGTCACCCTGGCATGGTTATCTCCAATGGAAATAGTGTGATAACAATGTTGGAGCTCTTTAAATGTAATTTTACTTTAGATTTAATTATACACATTTGAATAAGTCAAATTAACAGAAGTACAACATGTACTTGACATTAAATTGCTTTCAAGCTGGCTAACACATCATTTTATTTCATTCTAAATTTATTTTATAACGTTGTATGGTGTTAGATTACGATTCACACAGCAGCTTTGTGTAAGAATATATCAACATTTTGTGAGAAGAGTTTTACCTTGTAATATTTAAATATTTTTCAATTTAATTTGTTTAAAATGATACAATGTTGCGTTATTTTTGTCCAAATTGATTTTTTTTTTTTTTGCTAAGGTGCTGATATCAAGCTGTAAAAATAAGTTGCTCTTCCTTGGACCCATTGTTTTACAAATGGAAATCGATGAATGATCACTAAGGATATTTAAAACAGCAACTGACTTCATTTTTTTAAGGGCAGTACTAAATCTAGACCTGGCGAGCTGTATTATCCTCAGATTTCAAAGCTGACTGGAAGGCATCAGTTATCCAACTCCTCCTTCCAATCTTTTAACCCAACAAACTTACAACTTTAAAAGGAAAAGAAGACCTCTGCATGTCTTTATTCTATACTTGAAACAGTAAATCCAGTTGTTTAATATGCCAAAACCCCTACCTTCACATTGTGAATGTAGAGCCAATCTTAATTTGTAGGAAAGTTTATTTGCATCAAACTTTACCTGCTTCAGTAAATCACTTCTCTTCGTATTTGTCTCGTTTTTATTGTAGCAATGATTAATAAGTTAATGTAAATGTAAAATTAGGAACAAAGATTATACTTGCAATAATTTCGAATGCTCTTGCTGGAGCTAGTTGAGGTAATTTCAAAATATTTATGTATGCTGCTGTTTTGCTGAATTTAGATGCTAAGCTGACTAAAGTAACATTTATACTAATTTTGATAAATGATGACTTTAAGTGCTATAAAACCCTCTTAAATATATATTTTTGTCATAGTGGATGCTACTTTATTGACCCACATGCAGAATACAAACAGGAGATGAGGAAATCGGATAAATAAGGTTTATTTTCTAAACAGATGAATGTTTGGTGAAATGTGCGAATAGATCCTGGGACCACTGGATCCGACTTGTCAATGATCTGAGGGTGATTGGGATGAGGTGGGTGGGGTTGGGATGCTGGAGCTTGGGTAGCTTGCAAGTGGGATGTGCGGTCCAGGTTCCAGGTGGGAGGAGTTGACTGAGGTAGTCGATGGAGGGCACGTAGGGGGGCGAGCAAGTAGTCTGACAAACAATGGATCGAGGAGCAGAATTTTTCCAGTTCCAAATTGGGTTCCAGGTGAATCTTCAGCAGAGTATCTTAGATGTGGACCAGATATTTTTGGGCAACACAATGGGTAAACTCAAGTTAGCTGGATACACAAGAACAATTTTCAGAGTAATAGGCTCAGAGGGGCTCAGAGTACCATAATTGCCTAACACTCAGGCGCTGGAGAACTGGATGCCCACTCCTGAACTGTTCTCAGTTATCAGGTCTGGGTCCAAGATGGAGGAACTGGGCACCCAAGTATGTTTCCACGGGCGATAGCCCTCCCAGTTTACAAAGTACTGCCACCCGCGACCTCGCCGACAGGAGTCCACGACCCAGCAAATGGTAAAGGCCGGGTGCCGATCAACATCTCGAGCGGGAGGAGGGGGCTCGGAAGGAGGGCACACTGCACTGTTCTGGACTGGTTAACTTCAGAGACTTAAAACTCCTGCACCCAAAATTGTATTAATTCCAGAGTTTAAATTTTCCCTTGTAAAACAATTGTACATTATAAATTTTACAGCAAACTCCCAATGCTGAAGCATTCAGAGTTTCACTGGAACTAAGAGGGAAAGCCCATCTCCTGAAACACAACCCCAGAGGATAATCCCTGGTCCTCCAAACTTTACAATTGATACAACACAGTCAGACAACTATTGTCCTTCTCGTAACCATTAAGCACAGATACGTCCTTCTCTAGAGTCTAGTGGTCAGTGCAGCCAAAGCTTGAGGTTTATTTATCCTTCGTGATTTGCAGTGTAAAATATGATGCCAGCATGAAAAGTTTGTTTTGCGTTTACACTGCAGCTTTGAGTTTGGAGCCCTGTTGGGAGCCCTGTTCCACAGGATGTCGTTGCATGCCACTCTGCATTTACAATAGGGCTTATCTTGCTATTATTTGTTTTTTTTTTACATAATGTAATCAACAGTGCTCATTATGATGTGCTGTTAAGCCACCATCATTTAACTGTGTGTATGTATTTGACAGGTACGTCCACCAGCTCTATATCCTGGTCAACTGTTTCCTTAGACCTCTGAGAATGGCTGCCAGCTCAAAGAAACCTCCCATCAGTCATGATGATGTGAGCAGCATCTTCCTCAACAGGTGTGCTGGTATATGGTGTGAAAAATGAAAGCAAAAGGTTTTCTCAGCTTTTATATAATTTGCTCTAATGTCAGCAACACAAGAGACAAAAAACATACATGATGTTTTTAATACCTCCTTAGTGAGACCATCATGTTCCTACATGAGATTTTCCATCAAGGCTTGAAGGCGAGGATCGCCAACTGGCCAACTCTGGTGCTGGGTAAGCTGTTACTTGCCTTCACATATGGCACAGAGCACACAAACACAGTCCATGTTCTCACTATCTGAAGGAGGTGGGTAACAAGAAGTCTGCCTTTTTAGTGATTTTCCATCTCAGTATTTCTTATTCAGACGTCACTGTTGATGTCACTCAGCCCCATACACAAAAACGCCCATGTTCCTATCTCAGTCTGCACTGAGCAGACTCTTTGTCTTGATAGACAATAACAATCCACACCAGAAGCCATCTCACCATCTCACACCCTAAAAAAAGACCCCTGAGCAGATAAGCATCACCCTGGAGACAGGCTGACAGATGTGGTGGGAAATTACTGGTGACAAATTACAACAGAGAAGAGGGCGCTGATTAAACTTGTCGACCTGATGTGACTCTTCTTTTCAGGCAGTCTACTGTTCTATCATCAACATCTTTCACATCAAATTGTGTTTGATAAAACCTATGATACATCCCCCTCAATATGCAGCCAATATGTTTGTTACTAAAAAGAGATGTGTAGCTTTTTTTAACCTCTAATACCTCATAGTTTCTTGCTCCTTGGCCTATAAATATAACTTAATTGTGGTTACATCACCTATTAAAAGGCTTTATTCATAAGACTAAAATGATTTTTTCTGATATATTTTGTAGAGCTTTGTCCTGCCAACACAGATTTTAGCCCATTTCAATTCCACCATAAGACTCATGGTATCAGGAGATATTGTAAAAAAGGACAAATATTTTCTTCTGGTAATTCTACTCTTAGCAATTGTTGATTAATTATCTTGGGAACAAAGAGGATGTGACACCTTGTGTGTCTGTCTCTCACACATACTATGTGGTATGATATTACCTATCGTTATTTCAAAACAAAAAAAAATGTTTACATGTTTTACCATTTTCTGTATATTCTATAAAATCCATACCATAGCTTTGAGTGTTCCAATAGGCTTACCATACATATTTCAGCACGATTAATAGTCTGTTGTTTTGCTGAAAATCTTGCTCTCCTTCCCTATCTAGTAGGCTTGGTAAAAATAGGATCCTAAGATTTGTTTGTTTCCCTTTGTCTGCTCCCATATACTGTACATAGATCACCACAAGTTATTATGACTTGCTAATAGACTTGGCAAAGTTTTATGCAAGATGCCCCTGCTGGTCCCCAACATTAATGTCAAAGATTTAAACCAGCCAGGGTGACTTGAAAAATTATTTTCCAAGCTATATTATAGAAAACAGTTGGTTTTTAGATAGCTTCTAAGATCACTCTGCTTTACTTTTACACAGTCCCAAACTTAGACGTCAAAAAAAGCTGCACATCTCTTTTTGTTAGTCTGCCACAGACAATATATCTCACCACCTTTAGTAGGTGAATGTGTGTTCTAATGTTTAAATGACTAAAGATAATGTAAAGCACTTTGGGGTCCTTGGAATTGACAAAGCTCCATATAGGTACAGGCCATTTACCATTTGGCATTCCAGATGGTCAGGGCTGGTTAAGCTGAAAACATAGATTTCCAATTCCTAGATGACTTTAAGCTTCATAAAATTTGTGCTGCCTGTGGACTCATTAAGAATATAGAAAACTGTTGGTATATCTAGTTAAACATTTTTGGATATTGTACTTAGTCATATCCCGCTGGAGCAAACCCACAAACTTTTAGCTGTAACACCCATAAGAAATTAGACTAGAAATGTGAAAAATAAAATCCACGTGTCTTATGGATTAACCTAATAGTTTTGAATATATTTTATTACTAGTATGGAAAATAACTTAGTGACAGTAAGACAGATGACGTTCTAAAGAAAAAAAGCTATTTTCACGTTACATAAAATGTTCTTAATAAAGTACACAGGTACTGCTTTTCCATGGTTATGACTACAGCCTTTAATCTTTTAATGTGTTTTTTCTGTCCAGCTGATCTGTTTGACATCTTGCTGCCCATGCTTAACATCTACCAGGAGTTTGTACGTAACCATCAGTACAGCCTACAAGTTTTAGCCAACTGTAAGCAGAACAGAGACTTCGACAAACTACTAAAGCAGTATGAGTCCAATGCTGCCTGTGAGGGACGGATGCTGGAGACCTTTCTCACATACCCAATGTTCCAGGTACAATATAAACATTGTCAGTCATGTGCTTGAAAATAACATATATATCTTAACTCCTATCGCTTCTTCTTCATTCTGCTCTTTCCTCCAACAAGATCCCTCGTTACATCATAACACTGCATGAGTTGCTGGCCCACACACCCCATGAGCATGTGGAACGCAAGAGCCTTGAATTTGCCAAGTCCAAATTAGAGGAACTGTCAAGGTACGTGCTAAAAATTATTTAGCTTTTCCGAAGCTCTCTAGTTGTTCACACTAAAGATATTTGTGACTTATGTATCCAGAGTGATGCACGATGAGGTCAGTGACACAGAAAACATTCGGAAGAATCTGGCCATTGAGAGAATGATTGTTGAGGGCTGTGATATCCTGCTGGACACGAGCCAGACATTCGTTAGACAGGGTGAGTCTTCATCAGTGAGTAGTAATGCTCTTCCACAAAGTGTGTTTTTCCTGAAAGGCAAACCTTCCCATTCAGTGTGATTTATAGAGCATTATCAACTATATGTGGGAGAGAAAGTGTAACATTTGTAAGTTTTGCATGCTGGACAGCTGCAGACCACAGCCTGAGTCTCTTACAGACTCATAAATGGGTGTCTTTCGAAGCTCATCGAGTCATAGTGATGCTGTCTAATGTTAATGCCTCTATTGAAATCATTAACCTCAGTAGTTCACGTTCTTTACCAAGGGAATGTACTTTGTTTTAAAGAACTGTATATATATATATATG
>JAUZNJ010029367.1:0-15475 GCA_034780135.1 Jordanella pulchra | reverse complement strand
TTATATACAGGTGGATTTTTACATTAAAGTGTAATAGGCAATTGAACAACAGTGAGGTAGTGGTATTGACTATTATATTCACGTCTTGCACAGTTAGACATATATTGCACAGTCAGAAAGCATATTGCAACAGCACATTTCCTGAGAGTCTTACCAAGTCTGTCCTTTAGGTAAAGTTCTCCAAAGAAAGTGGTTCTGATCAAACAAGTACCAGCTCCAGAGAATCTGCTGCTCCCTCCCCAGTACCATCTCCAGCCCCCAGTGTAGAAAGTCTGTCCTCAGAGCCTTCGTCAGCCTTGGGTAAACCTGGGTGAGGTTTAACCTGAGATCAATTGGATCCATCAACCTGTAATTAATTAGTTTTAAATGGTTTTATCTTTGATCTTTCTTCCAAGGGAGCCGCCACTTCGAGCCAAATCCAACTCTTTGGGTGAACAGCTGGGGGTAAAACTCATTCTGCATATGTTATTTTCTGTGGTCGTATTCTTCATAAAAATCGTTTTTTTTTTTTGTTTTTTTTTTCGGCAGAATCCAGATGCCACGAAAGCAAAACTGATTTCTCGCATGGCAAAGATGGGGCAGCCCATGCTGCCCTTTTTGACCGGAGCCGCCAGCCAACCTGAATCTAGCGACTCTGAACTGGAGGTCAGTCAAATGGGACATTTTTCTGCTTCACACTCGCTGGGAAAAATACTAATTTAGCTTCTAGACTGATGTATTTTACATGGTCAGTTAAATGGGTAATGAAGCTGGTAGCAGTACACTTCCTGACTGTTATAACAGCCAGTAATGTGTGGCTAGGTGCTAGTTTTTAATACTTTTGCAAGAGTTTACTCTTTTTTTCAATCAAACTTTCTGGGAATGAAAAACTTTTGTTGTTGTTTTTTTCTGTTCAGATGGGTCTCTGTGGATCCTCTTGGATCATATCATTATATTTAGCTTTGATGGCTATTTGATAGTTGATGCTAGGCTACTCTAATCAGACAGCTGGAGGTTTTTCCGAGTTATTATGGTTTGATCAGGACTCAGTCTGTTATGTGAGATTCAGCTCTAAAAAGGATTTGAACTAAAGTGGAATCAGATGTAATAGAATCGCTCCTGAATAATGAGATTTAAATGATGTTAGGATGATTGTCATCCAGAAATCTTAAGTCACTTAACTGTAACTTAATGGTACATGGGCGCTAAATAGGTTTTATCATCGTAAAACTGAAAATAAAGAGTTTTGACTAAATGTTAATGAGTTGGTCAACTACTGTTGCACTGAAAGCATCCGACTGTACCATGATGTAGGATGTGTATCAATCAACGTTACGCTTTGATCTGAAAAGGATTAAGCAAACAATGTCGGACAGTTTGCGCTTTCAGTTGTTGGTGTTCGGCTGCTTTCAATTAGCTATTGAGACGCATGTGGAAAGTTTCTGTTTTCAGAATACTGACTGACTTTATTTGGCAAAATCAAACATTCAAGTGTGTCTGAAACCATCATAAGCCCAGATTTGCTTCTACTGAAATCATATCTTTAGCTGTTTCATCTCATTCTCAGGACACCAGCATCAACAGAGTAAAGACTTGTCCTGCTGCTCCATCTCTGCTGCCGATCACGGCTCCCACTCCTGCTTCCACACATGGTGAGCCTTGTTCCAATTACCCATCCTGCTGTCCAAACTCCTCTGCACAATTCCCCTTTGCACATCAGAATACTGTGTTTAACAGCAATATTTCCACTGCAGTGCATCCTCATCCTCACACTACTCCATCGTCTGCCTTACTTCCTGCCATTCCCTCTGTTGGCCCTTATTCTGCTCTTCAAGGAAGCAGCCATGCTTTTCAGGTGGTGCTTGTTCACATTTAACAACAAAATACTGGAAGCCTGTTAATTTCATCTAAAACTGATGTATGTTGTTTCCACAGACCTCTACCGTTCCTTCTCAGATGCAGGCCGTTGGCCAGGTCTACCCTCCTCAAGCCGTCCCATACGTAGGTAAGGGACCTTACCAAGATGGAGAAAAAAATACTCTATGAAGTCAGGTTTTTTGTAGCTAAAAAGAACCATGAAAGTTTATTAAAAGGAGCTAAAATGCCACCACTGCCCTCTGATAATACGACTTTCGGTGGCAGAAATGTGTTTAAAGTGGGTTTGCTGCCACTCAGAAGCGAAGAGAGAGACGCAGTTAGCCCGTAGATCTATGCAAGCGAGGGAAAGAGCGTTTTTCCACCCAAAAGCAACAGCAAAGTTCAATGGACTCTGGGCAAGCTGTCTTTCAAAGTCAACCCTGGTTTCAAACATCAACACACTTGAAGCTGATTTAAAGATAACAATCCAACTAAAACTGCAATTGGTTAGAAAATAACTGAAATTTATGAATGACTCCAGCTCTGCTCCCTCCATGCTGACGGCTGCTTTTACCTAAAGCTCTAGAACTGAAGGATCTTTATCATGAATGCAAAGGAGACTGCAGTAGTTTATTTAATAAAAACACTAGTTTCAGTGCTGAACTTTACCCAAAACTGCTTCGATTTCCAGGTTCTGGGGATTTGACTTCCTTCTTGATGACGGAGGCTCGGCAGCACAACACGGAGATCCGGTTAGCCATGGGAAAAGTAGCTGATAAGGTGGATCAGCTAGCCACCAAGGTAAATATCATCTACCTATTGAAACTAGAATATGCAGTTTGACTGTGATGTGTTTGAATCAAATTTGACTCCTTATTTTATTTTTTCTTTTACAGATCAGTGATCTTGAAAGGCAAGGAACTCATTCTGTTAGTGTCTCTGGAATGACGATGGAAACGTCCATGATTGTGCACAATATTAACCGAATTGTTCAGGTATGCGGGGAGCGCACCGTTTTTTTTCTTTTTTTTTATACCTTGTCATGACTACTGAGGGTTTGTTTTTTTTTTGTTTGTTTTTTTAGGAAAATGAATCCTTGAAAAAGGAAATGTTTGAAAAGAGCTCTCGAATTGAGGAGCAGAACCGTAAGATTGGAGATCTAATCAACCAAAACCAGAAGTGAGTCACAGAGGGACAAATGGACAAGTGTTGAGTTACAGCAACAATGACTGTTCACTAAAGATCATTTTAAATCAAAACTACTCGATGATTCCTGTCAGAAAACACACTGCTAGTCTTGAATTAAAAAGCCGATTTCAAGCCCTCAAAAGACAAGTTGTAAATAATTTAACAATAAAAAGAACCAAAGTTTATTGTGCAGAGAGTAAGACTTAGATCTGAGCCTTCAAACTGTACGTTGATCACCTTGGTAACGAACCAGTAGTGTCCCTGTATAAACCTGAAGCAGAGATGGAGACGACATGACTTGGCCTGTTGTGGTAAACATCAGTGCCTGCTGGGACAGTGTGATGTGTGATAGTTAGAAGAAACACCAAGATACATCAGAGTGTTTGGAGATTCGGCAAGTCAAAAACAATGGAAAAATATAAATGTAGTTGAATCTTTAGGATTTAAACTGAAAAACTTAACTGTAGAGTGTTTAGTCTCTGATCAATGCAATGTGGTGCCGGATGTTTGGTTTGTCAGATACATGGAGCAGAGTCACCAGCTGCTGGAACAGAGGAACGACTCCCTCAAGTCCTCCAGTGAACATAACCAGGCCAGGTTACTGCAGGCTGAGCAAGACAAGGTACGTTTTGGATGGAGGGAAGGTCCTGCAGACCTGATTGTTTTGTTACAGCTTGATCCTATGTTGTCTTGTGGAGCAATTATGGTTGAGCAGAAAGCAGACTGATCATGGTAGAAGAGAACATGGCCTGAAGCAGCTGCTGCTGTGGGAGGATGTATCTCCTGAGTTATAGCAGGAAGTGTGGTTTCTCCTGGGCTTTCTTCCCCACAGCGTCCTGGTCCACACCCACAGTCAACCCAGTGGTGTGTTGTGCTACAAGGGCTCATCTAGCTTCATCCAGCTTAATCAATGTTTCAGGAAACACAGGCTACATTTTCCAACATCCACTTCACAGCTGTTAATTATTTCTGTTTTGAGCCGTAACAAAAGAAGTTTAAAAAACGATTGAAATACCTAAAACTCTGTGGGTTTGATGTGATCTGAAGGTTTAGGGTATGACTGCTTGTGCAAAACACTGACCTTGCTGATGCTGCTGTCTGTGCGCTCTGAGGTGAATCTAGCATTCACTGCTCTCTCTTCCGGCAGCGGGCTCGGCCACTGGACCAGGTGAGCCTAATTTCTCACTGTTCTGCCACCAGACTGGGGTCAACTAGCTTTTGCAAAACAAGCCAAAAATACTTGATAGCTAAACTCTGTGAAACTGTGCAAACGTTGAGTTTTTTGGTTAGAAAAATCCAGACACAATACTTATTGCTTTGGTGTGAGAGTCATTTCAACTTTATCTTTTATTGGTTCTAATCCAGTTTAATATGTGCAGATAAATGACCAAGACAGACTATTTGAACCCAGTCATTCTGCTGCCACTGGATCATCCTCCTCACAGCATCCATCCTCATTGCCATTTCAACAAGTCTTTCTTTCTCCTTGTTTCTTACTCTCCATCAGTTGTCGCCGGTCATTTACCTCCAACAGGAATGTGCCGTTTACACCGAGAGCACCCGTAGCCACTCATCCAATCACTAAGTTGTCCCTGTCTTGTCCTGCCTTTCAGATAAACTCAAACGGCTCACCTTGCACCACGTCCTCCTTTCTTATCCTAAACAGGTCCGTCTGACTGAGGAGCTGGCGTCATCCACTGCACGGGTCTCTGAGCTGCAGCTTGAATCTACAGCTCACCAACAGAAGGCCGCCAAGCTTCAGTGTGAACTCAGCTCAGCGTTGCAGGACAGTGAGGGCCACAGCAAACGCATCGCTGCCCTGGAAGCACAGCTCCAAGGTTTGACTAGTGTGGAATACAAAAAAATCTCATTAAGTCTCATTTTCATTGAATCTCTTCCAAAGGACTAAAAATGACTAAATGTAATAAAAACATTGTGTCCATTCTAATGCCTTTATCAACTCGTCTAGAGTTTCCAAGCTTTATGTTGTACCTTGAATTAGGAATTTTCAAGCCGAACTAGGATTTGGAAATTAAAGGCAACCCCACTGTCCTCGACTATCGCTTTCAAGATGACAGCTTTTCACATCAACACCAGTTAAACCCAAATTCTTTGGCGAATATCTAGCAGCTCTCAATTATTTGTGTAAAATGTTGTCAGTCTTTCTAGTACTACTGTTAGTGTTTATAAGATGTTTTAGTGCTGTACTTTATACTGCATAACACTGTACAGAACAGTGGGTTTTTTGTCATCGTTATCATCACATACTGTAATGAAGGCCAAATGTGAACAATGAGCATACAGGCAAGGAAATGGAAAGCCGTCCCCTCTGAGATAACTTTATTCCAAATTCCCATTTCTGGGGTAAATAGAACAGAGGATGATGGAAACTCCCCTAAGATTAGAGTGGAGTTAATGCTCTGTTTAGCTTGGAAACCCTAAGAGATGTGTTGGTCAAGAAGGTGTAAATTGGACCAAACTTTGAGCTAAGACGGAATTTTGGATGAAGAAAAAAATGTTTTGCCAGAAATAGCTCAAGTTTTCCAAGACTCTTCATCAGCAGCAGCTTCAGAAGCTCCAGCCTAAAACATCTGCATCCTGTGATCAAAGGGAACAGAGTCCCTGAAAACAGAGATTCACTCAGAGATTCACTGAACCACCTCAGATTTTACACCAGACTGTAAATAAATTCTGTCATTTTTAAACAAAACAGTGTTTCACACAATGTCGCTTTTCCTTGACAAACTCATACAGTAGCAAAGTTCTCTGTAAAGGTGTTTTTCAGGTGGAGCAGAGTTTAACTGGAGTTTAAAGCCATTGTAATTTGGAAAAAACTGTCCTATGAGTTTATGAGCCCTGAAAATGCCTGAACTATGATATAGGGATGGAAACAAGTGATCCACTTATTAATAACTCTTGATTATTGGATAAATAAAATAGAATTTGTTCCATCTGATGAAGTCCACTTAAATGGCCCGTCTTCAGCGCCACAGTGTTGCCGCCGTCCAGAAGAGGGCGCCACCGTTCATCTTTAAGCGGCACCAGTCTGTTATACTTTTAAGAAAAATCAACCTACTGAGGCGTGCCACAACAGAAACATGAAACGATCCAACAGTTTGGTTTTTTTTACTCTGTTTCATGTATAATGATGTTACAAACATGCTGGACAGAAATGCAGGAGTCAGAACTTCCCTGATGCTCTTCCTGCATTTCAGGGTTGGTGCTGTGATCCTTCCTATTGGTTTCTCTTCAATGAGAGAACGAATCATCATTATATCCATAGCTTTGTTTAAAAGTTATCGTTCACTTGCAAAAGAAGTGTAATGTGAAAAAAAAAAATGAAAATCCTGTTTTGATCTGGACCAAAGAAGCAGACCAAACGCTCTTCCTGGTGTGAATAGAAAGCTCTGTATTAAGTTTCCAGTTGTTGTTTTTCAGAGCTGAAGGAGGCAGCAGAGAGGGCTCAGAATCAGTACCGCTCAGAGAAGCAAAGACGCAAAGAGATGGAGCTGAAAGTCAGTTCCATGGAAGAAGAACTGCAGGACCTGAAATCAGATAAAGAGAATCTAGAACGAGTATGTGGAGTACCTGCTGGTTTTTCTTGTTGTTAGAAGTCCGTCATTGTCCTTGTGCAGATTTGATCATGCTAAGTAGTAGAACCTAGAACAGAAAACATGAATTCATTTCAGGCAGCTGTTTGGGAACATCTTGGTGAATTGATTTCTGCTGTGTTCAGGCTCTATCGGATAGGAAGAAGAAGTGGCAGGCAGAGCGTCAGCATCGAGAGGAGGAGATGGAGGAGCTCCGGAAGAGCAGCCTGCAGGAAATCGAAAACCTTCGAGCTCAGCTCCGGAAGGCCAGGACCTGCAAGGACAGTGCTGCATCGGAGCAGGTTGGTGGTATAAATATGATTTGGACCGTGGATGTTGAGTCACGAGACTGAAGATCCACTGTGTGAACTTACTGTTGTTTTCAGGTGACTGATGTGCTTCCTTTTCAATCCTTCCACTAAGGTGTCTTCTTTTGTCTTGTAGCTGTCTCAGCTGCAGGCAGAGCTCGAAGAGGAATGGAAGAGGAAGAGCGAGCAGATGTTAGCCGCAGCTAAAGAGCAGCACCGCAGAGAGCTGTCGGAACTGGTGGAGAACAGGGACACGCTTCAGGAGAAGCTAACTCACCTGCAAGAAAAGGTGGTCATATCATCTATTATCTGATGTACCAACAGCTTCTCAAAGTCGGCAGATGGTTTGGATTGCTGTTCAACCGCTGAGATATATTGCAGCTCTTGTTTAACTCTGCTGTATGTTATTTTTTATGCAGCATGTTGCCTTGGAGCAGCAGAGTGGCATCGTGAAGGAAAAGCTGGAGAGACGACTGATTGAACTGGAGAAGAAAGTGGAAGAGCAGGAAGGTGCAAAGGAGGAGCAGGAGAGTACAAAGGATACAGCAACCGAGGTGAGGAGGTCCTAAAATAACTGCAAACTAATGAAACCTTTACATGACAACAGCACAAGTTTTTCCTGCCAGTTACAGGCTGCTTGACGTTCCTGCTTGGTGACTAAAGGCTCCTGCATACTTGTTGAGTCTGCAGGACAGTTCAGCTTTTATACTCCAGTGTATCTGGTCCTGTTTTTCTCTGAACAGATGCCTTACTTTCCCACACTGACATCGGATGAGTTACCTTCTAGTTTTACAAAAATATACTAAACTAAATCCAGTTGGCTATTTTGGGCTGTTTCTTCTCCCAACATGTAAGTGAGGCAGCGTGTGGCTGTGATGCTTGTTTGCTACTAACTGCTCAGAGCACTGCGTCGCTGCCAGCTATCGGCCCAGGAGCTCAGTGTCGCATTTAAAACAGGTCAACATGAATGCTCTTTCTTGGCAAGAAATACCTTTCTGACGAGCAGCAAAGTGGGACACCACTTCATTTTCCTTCTGCCGACTTGACTTTGCCTTGAGTCGGCTTGAACTCTGCACAGATGGTGGCAGATGTAGGTCCATGTAGCCTTAAGTGCCCCTTTTCCACTAGTACTAACTCAGCCCTTTCTTCACAGCTCCTCCACTGCAGCAGCAGCTTGCTTTAAAGGTTAGTTAGCTCGGATGCCAATGACAGCAGGTCAACAGCTTGGTTTGTAGGGAGCAATCATCAATGATCTGCTTTATGTTGATGCACAGGTTCACAGCTGCAGCACGCCAGCAGAGTTAAGCAGACGTACATGAGCGTGATCAACGCACTGCGACTTTCCTTATAACCGTAATTAGTTGTTTCTGTCTCACGTTACTGTTAGGACATATTGGCAGTTTTAGAGAATATGTAAAACACAGTTTTGATAAAAGCATGTTGAACTGATCCCAATCTGAATACATTAAAAACTAATGGAAAGAAGCACAGGTTTTTTTTTTCTAAGACTGTTCAAAAATAAAAATGATACCACTGCAACAACTAATGAAAACAATCCAGTGGAATCTGTGTCGAAAACTAAATGATGCTGACCACCGTAGAGATGCATAGCACTCTTTTATTTGAATGAATACCAATGAGATAAAGTCACTTTAAACTGTCTTTCCTGGAACTAAGTAGGAGGTCGTTCATGTGTTGTTGCAGGTGAAACGTGTGATGAATGGAGTGTTTCATTCTCTGCGGGCAGAGTTTGAGCTCGATGAATCATACAGTGGCCAGGCGGTGCTCGGGGTGATTGTCACAACCATCAAGGTATGTTTTTTAGGTTTTTTTTTCCTTCCCAAATCTACCAGAATGGACTTTCTGTTGGTCTAAACAGACACATGTGAGTTGAGTCTGAAATAAACCCAGGGAACTTTCTCTGTTATGGACAAAGTTGACAAAATATGTGCATCTAACATTGAAGAATCGTAAAAAGTATGGAACGTAATACTGAAACCCTTCCTCTGAAACAGTATTAGCAAAAAATAACATCAAATGAATGTCCTGTTACTGAGCATTGGTCAGTAAGTGAGCATTTTGACCTTTTTTACATCTGGACCTAAATTGGGCTCATCCAACTCATTTCCTTTGTCAGTCTTATTGCTTTAGTTTTTCTAATGTTCTTTATTACCTGTAGTCGCAGCCTGAGCCCAAATCCTCAGCCGTTGATCACGGTGCATTATACCAGATTTGGCAAATCCCCAAATCAGTGCATCAGAAACAAACATCTCCACCTACACATCCTCTGCATACAAGTCATTATTATGATGTTTCTTTTTTAAATCTGATGTTGCCAACCTAAGTCAGTGCAGTGATATTATTTTACTGGAGTGTAGGTTCAGAAAATCCATAAACTGTCACTGTGAACATACTGTGCTCCCATACACAGATATAAAAACTGTCTGATCTCCTGTTCTGATCCAAGATGCCAAAAAAGATGTTAAATCGAGAAAAGTTTTCTGCTGCTGAAGATTTTGCTCAGATGTTCAACTACAATGCGGCAAAAAAGTATTTAGTCATCCACTAATTGTACAAGTTCTTCTTAGAACGATGAGAGGAGTCTGAAACTTTGATCATTGGTAAACTGCGGCTGTCTGAAGTTTGTCTCTGGATGATCCAGAGGAGGACTGGGAGAATATCGTGTGGTCAGATGAAACCCAAATAAAACATTTAGACACAAACTCTTGTTGGGAGGAAGGAGAATGCTGGGTTATGATCCATAGAAGACCATAACTACTGGGAAGGCGGGGGTGAAAACATCATGCTTTGGGTCTGTTGGTCTGCAAGATCTGCAGGATGACTGAATAGTTGCTGAGGGAAGGTGTGTGAGAGCAGTAAAGATGGAACATGGCTGGGTCTTCCAGCAAGGCGAGGATCCTAAACAAACTAAAGAAGAAGAGGCTCCGTAAAAAGCATTTCAAGGTCCTGGAATAGTCTTGAAATGGTCCAGACCTCAAGCCAATAGAAATTTTATGCTGGAAGTTGAGAGCCTGAGTTTCCCTGCGACAGCCTGAAAACATTGCTGCTGTAGAGAAGGTCTGGATGAAGGAATGAGCTGAGATGGCAGCTGCAGGGTGTGAAAAGCTGCTGGAGTCTGACAGGAAATGTTTGACGTCTGTCTTTGTCAACAGAGGTTATGGTACAAAGTATTGAGTTGAACTTTTGTTATTGACCAGATACTTACCATAAATAAATATTTCTTTAAAAGGCCTACATTGTGATTTCTAATGAATTTTGTCTCAGAGTCGAAGTGAACTTCTGATGAAAATGACCAACCTGTCTTCTCTTTTTAAGTAGAACTTGCATAATCAAATACTGACCAAATACTTTTTTTGCCCCACAGTTTGAAGCTGTTATGATCAAAGTTTTAAGAGTTTTTATTTGTGTCCCCCGGCCTCCACATCGAAAACCCCAGCTTTGTAGAAAACAATCATCCGTTTTTATTTGTCTGGCATGAAAATATTTGAGAATGAAAGATGATGTTCCTGGAAATGGAGTCATAATAAATGAATTTTATGAGGAAAAAAGATATTTTCTCAATTTAATGGTAGATTTATGTTTGTTGTTGTTTTTTCAGAATGTAACACTACAGTTGCTGAGTGGCTCAGATCGATCCCAAATGAAACCAGATGACAAAGAAGAGAAAAATGAGGAAAGTGAGGATGTGAAACAACCGGAACAGAAATGTCATGTTCAAGTTAATGGTGAAAGAGAAGTGAAAGAGGAAGAGATTATTGAGGAGGAACATGTGGCCGATGCTGTTTATCATCAACTCACTGAAGCTGAGAATGTTCAGGGGGGAAAACCAGAACTGGTAAATAAGTCAGAGACACCGAGCCAAGCCGGGGATTCTGAAGCAGATGATCTTCATTCAGTTTCTGACGCAGCGTTCCTGGATCCAGAAACGCAACGAGTGGCGTCTGTGGTCGAGCAGGAGCAACTATCTGACACCTGTACTAAAGAAACAGATTTGATCAAGTGTTTGGGTCCTGAGGATAAGACCCCACTGCCTACAGAGGATCAAGAGAAAGCTGCTGAAGTGAGCAGTGGGGTAGATGTAAAGGGAGATGCAGAAAGTGTGGAAGATACAGATGATGTTGCAGAAATAACTGCTGCTGCTTCCCTGAAAGCATTTGGACCCCCAGCCAACCCACCTCCGCCTCCAGTGGTGGAGCAGAATAGTGCTGCAGAGGATACAAGGTGAGTTTCAGTTGGACTGTAGGATCATCACTTAAAACCAAATGAAGGCCAAATTACCTTAGTCCCCCTTTGAACAGCCAGCTAGGAGGAAGCTGGGCCTCGCTGAGGTATTCCAGGGACATTCCCATTTCAGGCCAAAGCAATTCAAACGTCTGATGGAAGAGAAAAAAATAACTCTTATTATTGTAACCTGAGCATGTTGTTCATAATAACAGCAGCAGCTGTTTAAAAACATGGACCAAACCAGACTGGACCTCCAGCTGTTCCGTGATATGTGTGTGAATCAAGGACTCTGTGACCCCACTGGTTATAGTCTTAACTTAAACGGGGCTGGTCCAGTCATACAGCATCATGGACCACAGTCTCTCTTTTGTCAGAGTCACAGAATGAAATATAACTCTGGGATGCAGCCCGGTTGTATCTGTCACGATCCTCAGATGGAGAGAAAGCTGAAAAGATTCGAAAAAGAACCTTCTTTAAAAAAAAAAAATCTAAAAAAATTCCCTTTTCAAAACGTCTTACTAAAATGAAGGCCTTCAAAAGTAATTTATAGGAAATGCCATAAGATGGTCTTAAATTATGTACTCAGTGGTCTTAAATTGGGGCACTTTGAGTAAAAGTTGTGCAATCAATGATTTAAATATTGCATACGGTCGAGTTACGCACAGGTTCCTTCTTCCTTGCCTTCCACCAGTCAGTCAAGTTCAGCGAGCATCTGGAGGACAGCCGGTTTAAAGGCTGGCCTAAGCCTGGTGCCGGTCCAGAGGAGGCCAGGAGCAGCCTTTGTTAGAGGCCTTTCAAACTCTGTACTGTGGGAATATCACATGCAGTAAGTTTTAACAGAGCCAAAAACAAACTGAGCACCTTTATGTGGCTCTATCGCCCCAGCAATTAACAACCACTGGTCCTAGCAGTACTGACCTGGCGCCGATCTTCAGCAGGACAATAACATTCAAATCCAACTCTTCAAATGAAGGGATAGATTAACTTTTTAGCACAAAGTTCTTTTGATCCTTAGATTGCTCACAGATTTATCAGTGGAAAGAACAAAACAGCCTCACGTCCAAAACCAGCCTTTCTCAATGTTAAGGCTGAGGTCCATTCTGAGTTCAGTGTTTTCTTGTTGGTGTATTTTTTTACACTATTATTGATCAAATGTCATTTAAATTTACACTTTTCAAGTTTATGTTTTTATTGATGTTGGTTTGTTTGTTTTGAATGTTTTAAGTTTTTGGATCTTAAGGTTTTTGATAAGCAGTTTGACAAAGTGGTGCTTATCAGTTTGTTTATTAATAAACATACAAAAAGTAAACTTGACTGATAGTCCTTGAGGTTGTAGCACAGTGGGACTGCCGACCATCAGTGATCCTTTTTTCAGTATTACCTTTTATTCAAGGTGGCAGTACTAAGGTCTTAAAAAGAAAGAAATATGATTTGCTGAAACGTCCTGTTTCGGGTCGTATTCGGGTGGAGCGCTGCGCTCCCAGTGCAGCTGAATATGTTCTCCAGTAGAACTGATCCTTGTTGACCTGCTGTCCAACCACCCTTGATACAAATAAATGTGTTTTGTCTTTGCTGTTTTCTCAGTCTGACTGAAGGAAAGGGTGAGGAAAATGGAAAAGAGTCCTTTTTCAAAAGCACACCTCCTTCCAAACCCCCTGCTGCTGCAAATGAGGAGGAAGAGGAGGATGAGATGGTGAGGAAGGATATGTGGACTGATCTACCACACCTTTTTGTTTTTAATGTTTTTCTAAGATCGATGGGAGTAAAAAGACTTAACCTTTTTAATGCCATGTTAATTTGTGTGCAGAGCTTAAAGGGGCGTCCACCTCCCGCCCCTCTGTTTGGTGACGATGAGGAAGATGATGATCTGGACTGGCTGAGCTGACTTCACAATCCTGTCCTTTCCTTATTTTTTACACCAAAATCAGCCCTGGTTGTTGGCTCTGTCCTTTGGGCATTGGGACAGAAACCCAGCCACCTCACACTCTGATTGTGGAAGATAAAACATCTCTGGACTGCAAAGAAAAATCAAGTCCCTTTATTCAATTCTCAAAGGATGTTGATGTTATTTTTACATGGCACTTAGTAGATCAGATGAGTTTTTTTAGTCCTCATCAGTGACCTTTGGAGAGTTTTAAACAACGTTTTTTAAGAATATCAGTTTTACTAACATCAGATTCATGTCAGAGTAATTGGCTTGGCTTTTTTTTAACTCTTCTTAAGAGCAGTTTCATTGTGGAGATTGAGGAATTCTACTAATAGATGTCGGCCTTCTTTCCCTAATGTGATTAAATGATTCCTACAATACCATTTTTTTATCGTTTTTCCTAACACTTTTAGAAGCATGTTTTAGGGGTTAAAGATTCATATTTGGACTGAAATAGTGGCGTATATGGGGTCCAGCAAACGATGGGTCATTCACAGGGTCCCTGTAAACTAGTTTGGTATTTTGATACAATGCTCTGGATTTTTTCCATGGAACTTTAAAAGTTTGTGAATCTAATAAGCAAGTTCAAGGTCCTGGAAAGTTTTTTTGTTTTTTTTTTAAACTACCATGGAAAGACACCCTTCCTGAAAGTCCTTGAATGTTTTGTAGCGTTTGTCATTTTACACGGATGATTTCTGCTCTTCATATGTTCAGTCGGCTCAGCGCTGCATTCTTGTGTTTTGCATGCAGTTGACTCGTGCAGCAGCTCATGTATCGGTGCTTGCAGTCTTCTTGCGGATAAACCGTCGGATTGCCAGTCAGTCATTTAGTCGGCTTTTACTGCAAAGCCGAGAAAATGGAAATTATGGATGTGACTAAGCGTACGTTTGTTTTTGTTTTCCTTTCTCTTACCAAGGTGTATTAGAATGGGACCCAGCAACAAAAGTATTTTAAGCATCATATCTTTACTTTTGTCCCAAGCATTTTCACTGAGATTAACTCGCATACGCAGTCGAGATCATTTTATAAAACTAGGAAGTCAGGACTTATTTTTTTCCTTTAGAATATTCTAGATGGCCTTAGTGAGCATTTAAAGCATATATGAAGCTTTGAAAAATGAGCCACTTGGCAAAACATTTGCTGAAAAAGCTACATGGTTTGAACAAGCCTCATCTCACGATTAGTAGACATGAACGTGTGAATATAAATATAGGTTATGATTATGAATGTTGGCTATACTTTCAGTCCACCTCTTATTGATTCTGATCCAACAACTTTGATGGGAAGATGATGCTGCATCACGCAAACATTGTACTCGAGTAATGGTAGGATTACTTCATCAAATTTTTCATCAAAACTAAAAAGCAGCCATTCAAGCAATGATTTGAGTAAAGATGAACATTTGGTACATAAAATGCTTGTTACTCATGATCTTAACATGATTTAATATTTTAAAATGATCTAAAGTTACGTTTAATAAATACATAAATTAGGTTGTTTCCAAGTAAGATGGAAAAGCACAGTATTTTAAATGCAACTTTCAAGTAGAAGAAACTCTTTATAATGTTTAATACTGTTTGTTATAAAGCCGGTTCAATCAGTACAGTATGTTATGCAGGTTTGTTAGAATAGGATAAGTTACTCCCTGTAACCAGTTACAGTAAACTGTTCACTGTATTTTCACTTGACCTCCAAATGACTGGAGCATTAGCAGATTCAAAATCATATTAAATCAGTGAAGTCTGAGTACAAGACAGTCTGACCTAAACCAACTGTAGGTGTGTGTATTGTTCTGGTATTAAACAAAACAAGCCTGTTCTTCACCAAGTGAATTTACTCATAAGGTGAATAGTCATAAATTTTACTTCATATTTTTACTCAAGTGAGAGTAGAGAGTAACTTGGAATGATTGATATATATATCAATATAGTTGAATTTGAGTTCATCTCGCAAGCAAGATGAAGAACCCAATATGCTGTAAAACTACTCCTAAAAGTACACTTAAAAAAGTTACTTGAGTAAATATAGCTCGCTTTTACATACCTCTGCTTTTGGGTTAAACTTAACATATTGTTACACTACAAGTTTTGAGATATTATCACCACACTACTATTAATGCTTTAAAATATCCCTTTCACCTTTGTTTAATAGTGTAATAAATCCTCTCATGATCCATCAGCAAGTTCCAGTATCTGAAACATTCAGTGTTTCAGGACTGTGAATATGTTCTCAGCTTTACGATCACCTCTGCTTCACCTTACATTGACCAGTGGTTAGTAACTAGCCGGCACCATACAGTTAGGACCAGAAATATTTGGACAGTAACACAATTTTTGCGAGTTGGGCTCTGCATGCCACCGCATTGGATTTGAAATGAAACC
>JAUZNJ010029366.1:0-15476 GCA_034780135.1 Jordanella pulchra | reverse complement strand
ATCTGTTGGTTTCTAATACAATGAAACACCTTAATAGTGTGGTTTAGACACATCATCGATGATGGACCTAGGGTCATTGACTGGGCGATCAGCCCCTGGCTTCTATCTAGCAGTGTACTACGCCGTAAACATTCCCTCTTCAGGCAGCTGAAGCTTTTTTGGCAGCCTCCATGATGTATCTGGTCTCTCTTCTTTCTAGATATCTTTGGATGGCAACTAGCCTGAATGCCTGGTGTACAGATGGCTAAAAAAAACCGCTACAGCCAACCTTGATTCGCTAAGTTACCCAGCCAGCCATTCTCCCTCCAGGCCTCTACCGGCACCAGGTTTTTGGCCTTCTTATGCAGGTGACCCTCCTCCATTTAATCTTCCCAGCAACACCATTTCCTTTGTGGGCTCAAATATTAAGGCTAAATCTGGCCCGACTGATATCCTTGCTCTGTGGTCTTGGAACTTCAGCTACTTCCAGGATCCCCTTCCCACTGCTGTAGCTCTGTGAGACCTTGTGTACTGCCTGAGGTTTACCCCCTTTCAGTGACATTCTGCCTTGCTGGAAGCTGGTGTGTGGATGGCACCAGTTGCTGCCTTTAACACCTGGTCATGGCACCAGATGTAACTCCCCTCTCCAAAGGCTTTAGGGTAGCCGGTTAGGAAATGCTATAGGGGGCCTCAGGGACAGTTTACATGCTGGTGATTGAAACTGTTTATTTTTTGTACATTTTATTTCTATATTCTTTAACATAATTTTTACTTGTCTTAAATATTGATAAAAAAAACAAACAAACTAAGTATTGACAGTACAATTGTTTGATCATCCCAGCTTCTCATTATAGGTCGAATTCTGGTGAAAAATTGACTAACTAAACTAGAATGAAACTGTGGACAGTTTAAGTCTTAATCTGATCGGATTGTCTGTTAATCGAGTTTTTCTATGTTCTGATTGATTCCTGATCCTTTAAAAATTTCCCACAGTAGCACCATGTTCGTACAGGAATATTGTAACAGTTCTGCTTAAGATCTGTGTCGGAAATGTTTGGTTGTTATTCATGTTTAAACAAGCAAAGGTGCTTTGAACATTCATTTTTATGGAGTCTTTGAATTCTGCGTTGGGCTTACATTTTTTCTTACACAAACACTGAAGATTGTGACTATGCTGGTACCTTCATTCAACACAGCGATCTAAATAAACTCAGGGATTGTTTACATAAGCTTTATCTGCAAAAATGGCTTTTATAACCGATAACTGTTTAAAGCCTTCTGTGTCTCCTGTAGCCTTTCATGTTTAGCTACAAAGATATGAATGCAGACAAATGACTAAACTAATATGATTAAAATAAATTATGTTCAGTGTTAAAATAATCATTTCCTGCCTTACAGATCTTTGCTTTATTGTCACCCTTTCAAGCTAATTTTAATAAAAGTAGATCTGAAAAAAAATGTTTTAATTAAAAAAGGACTCTGCTAGCAAATCTGCTTCTGTGTGAAAGAGTATTTACTCTCATTAAACATGGATTACCTGTAATTAACCATACACGTTTAGATTGTTTTGCTAACCACACCCTAGACTGTCAAGAAATCCCTTAAATAGAATCTGTCTGATTATATGAAAAAGCCCCAAAAACTAAAAAAAACCCAGAATCACTTCTATGCTTTCTGGAGTTCAGCAAACTAAATTTAAAATTTAAATTTACTTATATTTCTCCTCCTAGAGCTCATCAATGAATTACTTACATGAAGCGCTCGGTTTATTTACCAGAACGATGATCTGAAGCACATCAGCGAGCCCACCTTTGTACAGTTTAAACTCCCAAAAACAAACAAAAAAAATAAGAAGGTTCAGTGTATGGACCATTTAAACAGAGAACCAAGTGAAGTTATTCCGTAAATGACAAAATATCTCCATATTGGTTTGGATAGTTTGTTCAAAAAATTACTTAAACAATCATTTACAGAACCTTTTTTGTATTTACTCTGTTTTTGTCTGATAATAAAGCAAAACCAGATGATATTTCAAGGTGGGGAAAAACCTTTTCCCAGCACCCACAACTATTTTTATCTGCAGATCAGCAGACAGAGAGCTCTAATTTACCCCCACCCTCTGCTGTCACCCAGGTTTAAGATAAAAACGAGGAAGTGCAGGAGACTGGTTATAAAACGTAAAGCTCGCAGGATGGATCCCTGCAGGAATCATACCAATGAGCAAAGGGCTCTCGGTAGGTAACATATATGGATCCTGTCTGAAAATGACAAGGTCAATCTGACTTTCTCTCAGCATGTGACCCAAACTACGCTCTCAATGTTCCACTTCTGAACTGAAGGAAATCTGACAGAACCGCCAGTAATAACAGAACAACGACCCCCATGTGGTAAATTAAAACGGACAATCCAAAGCTTTTTATAACTTGGGGAAAAAAGTTAACATTAATGAAAGTTAATTGAACTGAGCCTGCAGAAGAAAAAAAAAGAAGTAATTTAGCTCTGGTCAGGGACTGTGACAGAGGCGTTAACTGTTCTTTTTGCAAAAAGAACCACAATGTAATGAGAAATTGATGAAATTGTAAAACTGTTAGCTTATGAATCATTATTAAACTTGGAAGCTTTGTCGCCTGTTGGTTCAAAAGCAGCATTTTTTTCAATTCAAGCAAAGAGCTTTACTCGCCCTAATCTCCTTCATGATAATAGATGGTATATATTCATAGACAAATAAAGTTTATCTATGGCCTGGTAGCCATAGAGGTGGGACGCTGGAGAAAGCCAAAAGCCTTCAAAAGATCTGATTATTAGGACAGAAAAAGAAGAATATGCTTTTATTGTGATTGTAACAAGTACACTGTTAAAAGGTGCTGCTCAGTCCGTCAGATGCAGGGAGACAATCAGATATATACAGCCTAAGATGTAATTTAATGCAGTGTCAAAATACCCTACAAAGGATAAACTCTTCATTAGAATACTGTTTACCCAACATTAAGATGAAAATGTATAGCGTGATTGATTTTTTTATGGATGAGTCATGTATGGATGAGTCATGATTATCTGGGGACTAGGTTTCTTCTTAACGAATTAACAGCACTGGGACGTCTTTCTACGAGTTGAGGACCTAACAATGATAACCTAGCTAAAAAAAGGACCCTTCAAGGTCTCACCAAACATTTCCATCGTCTGTTGCACAGAACAACTGATACTTAGTTTCAAAGTTTTCAACACTTCATTAGAACCACACCAGGAAGAAATGTAACATCTAAATGTGGATGGCCTGTGCAGGGTCTTCAGGAATGCTTTCAAAACATTAAGGAGCTGTCCATCATACATGATAGGTCCTGAAAGGCAGAGAATAATTTTTGAAAGATGCATCAAATTGTAGGGTGCAGCCCACCAACCATGGTCTGACTGATGTCGTCTGGTCTCGTGTTTCCTTCACAACAGTTCCTCCTGATATGACAGAAAAGGGCAGCAGCCTTAGCAGCACAGCTTCTCATCTCCCCTCATCCCTGTTTCTGAGGATGCAGTGGGAAGATGGGCCGCTCCATGTTCTGGACCCAGCTGTCCTGAGTCCAAACCCAGGATGGGTCATTATCCCCCATAAATCTTTCTGCCTGAGGCTTACCTCTTTCTCTCTCTGCACTATGCCTGCCTGAAGGAAAATGAATAAAATTTAAAGAAAATGATTGCTTCCTCACAGAGATGGACTGATCAGACTTTGGTCTTCATACATAAATTTGACAAGGCAGGTTAACTTGTATAGCATCCTTCATACATACCATTACCTGTGCAATTATTATTGGACGATTATTACTGCACTAATAACCTTACTATTAGTCTTTAAATGAATTATTAAAATAATTTTAACAACTTACAGAAAAATCAGGCATCACAGAAACAAATGCTAAATGTTAGATTAAAATTTAACACAACAAAGACATTATAAAATTAAATGATAGTTAAATCTCCAGTTGATGGTCAGAATTCGGGCGGCAATGTTTTAAATGAGATGCAGCTGCCCGATTAATTCTCCAGTGTTTGTCTTAAGATTAGAAACTTGTTTTTACACTGTATTTAGGTCGGTAGTTGGATTACTTAGTGAGAGATTGTATGTTTCTTTTTCTGCTCTGTAGCTGTTAGTGTTATTGAGTCTTGTTGGGTGTAGATTTCTCAACTTGCATTTTTGGGATCAACGAAGTGACGTCAGTCCTCTAAAGTAAAGACTTGTGTAATACTCTACAATCTGAGCCAGAGAACAAAGATGTTGACTAAAAAATGGCTTAAAAATAGAGTACATTGCAGGTTCTTACTTTGCTCTGATGTATCACTAAATAAAACAAAAATAAGACCCGATCTGCCAGATAAGATCTGAGTAAATATAGGCAGTTTTACAGTCTACCATTGATACCAGTAATAAATGCAGATGCAGAATCTCTGACCTAAAAAATTTGTTAGGTAATAAACTGTAACCCAAAAGGCTGAGAAGGGTGGATACGTCCAAACTCTACCCAGACTCTAGCCGTTACTTCTAAAAAGATTTAATTTTCAAGCTGAAGTTTGTCCTACTAGCCTGCCTTCATGTTTTTAAGCTAACAACACCAAAGCAGACTGGTTAGAAAAATGTTTGAAGAAAAAAAAATCCTTAAGAAAACTTTAAGAAAACCTTTAGTTGATTAAAGTCACTTTAAAAAAGATCAACCAGCCTGAAGGGAAATTCCAAGGACATGGAGGATTGCTGGATGCTTAGTGCATTCATTTTCAACCTGTTCTCATGTTTTGTTGAGATTTTACAATGTATCTGTCATGTAGACATTGTTTCCTCATAAACAGTTGCTACTAAAATAGCTTTATGTAATTTTGTAATGTTGCACTCCCTACAGGAACTTTTGAAAACAACACTGTCTTGAACATTGGAGGACATAATCAATCTAAATTCACAATAGTAACGCAGAGTCTAGTCACAACATTAGCTACGTTTACACAATTGAAGGCCTGATCAAATCAAAAATGTTTAATGTAAACATGTCAGAAGGAAGATTATAATCAGATTCGGCTGGATTGGAAAGAAATTTAAAAAGATAGAGGTGATTTTTGCCGATCGCCATTCCGACTGGCATCCAAGTACACATTCATTTGGATCTTTGGAGTAAAATAATACTCACTCTACATATCTGCAACTTCAGGATGATGCTTTTCCTTGATTTTCTTTCAGAAAATTAGACAAGCTTTGCAAGATGAAATCATTTATTCTGACTGAACAATTAGTACATATATAAGCACATCATGATCAGATCATTTTCTTTAGTGTCGATTTAAACAGATATTTAATTACCAATCAACCAAGGTGTAGATGGGTTTATGCCAATAAATTTAGATATTGCCAGGTTTGAATCGGTTTTGCTTTTTTGTTTGTTTCTCATTTGAGGTCTCCCCACATACAGTAACACGTTGTTTCAGTCTGTTAACATTTTCCCCTCATTACCTTTTTGGACAAAAGTTCCCTTTGTCAAGTTTTTTGTCATTAACCTCCAAAATCCAAACGTGTCCTATGATAACCTGTTAGCGGCACAGTAAGGAGCGTGTGGCTATTGATTGTGCTGTCGTAAAGCTGTCCCTTTTACAGCCAGAGCAAGAACAGAATTATAGAAAGTGCCATAGAAACTGTGGTTTTCTAACCACAGATAGTTTGGAAAGACTCCTAAATAGTCTGATAAAACTGCTATTATGTTGACTTAGAAGATTATATACTAAAGTAAAAATGTAACTTACTGATGTTTTAGGTGAATTACCATTAAAGTTTTATTAACTATTATTTCTTTAGTTTTTCATTACTCTATTCACATGTAAAAAGTACTCAGTAAACAAGTGTAAAAATATCAGCTTTGATACCAGCTTATATTTATTTTGTAAAACTGTACAATATTTAAAGACCAGGAGGATGTTTAAAACCATGTGCAGGGGAACCCCTCTAACAGGCTTCAGTGCGTCCTGTCATCATGCCTGCATGTCAGGATTGTGTCTTCACATTGTGGTGGACCACGCCTCCACACTATGATTTACACCGTTATTCGCTGGCTCCCACCAGACAGGAGCCGGCTCCTGAAGAGACCGACAACGGCCCAGTTGAAGGGCCGAAACTGGGGCCCATTTGGTTTTGGTTTCCTTTCTCCTGCCACTGTGCCACACCTAGCATGAGTTGGTTTTAAAGAGACCAGTGTGTGCAGATTTAAACCAAAACCAATAAAAAGCAAAGCTGCAGAAAGGGCTGCACACTCAGCGTCATGTGTCTGAAAGTCTGTCAGTGTGTGTTGCAGTGGGTCCGCCCTGTCCGGCTGACAAACAGAGAAATTCTTATCACAGCTTGGCTTTTACAGCCAGGAGCGACATCCACCGTAACTCTGCTCTGCAGGCAGAAAAATTCACATTTTTCCAGTTAGTCTTCCATGTCTCGTTCCTTAGAGCTCAGCAGACTCTTTGTACAGGCACCTCGTTTGGCCCTATAATCTGCCTGCAGGACATGAAGAGATGCTTTAAATGTTTACTCATTAAGACAAGCCATGTCCCACAAAAGCCATGTTTTACAGTTAATGCTTGAAGGTCAGATGAAATATGGTTCAGCGTGACTGAAGCACAAACATTTATGGGCTACAAGTTTGTAATTCATACAAACAAACAGAAAGGGACCAGGAGGACAGAGTGTAAACCAAGCTAAAAGAGAATTACGGCATCACTTCTCTCAGTTATGAAAAATATCCAAACATCTGGTCCCCGCAGGGTCCAAAAAGCCAGAACATTGTTATGCATGCATTCAACATATCCAGCACAGATTACATGACCTCACTCTGCACGTGCGTAATCCAAAACAAACACCCCAAACTGCTGTTTATTCACCCGATTAGCCAGAAGTTGTCGGAATTAAATGTTAATGTCTTGTTTAAAGGGAAACACACATCAGCATTTCAAACATCACTAATCTTATATTCTACAATAAACAACAACTAGCAGCAAAGTCTAGTCAGCAGCTGATGATTCAGCTCCCAAAGCATCCTTGCAAAATATTATAGAAAATGTACACTAAAGAAGAACCAGGATATCTGATACATAGTCCTTTTGACTTCCCAACCAGGGGCAGTGTGGCCATTGTGAGATTCGAGAGCATTCCCAAACAGCCAGAGGTCTGTTTCAGGCTGGTTATAGTTTTTTGGGTTTTTTCTACCCCATAAAATAGAGCACAGTATATAGCAAACAAGCAGGGCAAGACGGAAATGTCTCTTTTAAATTTTTTATCAGCCCAAGCTTGGAAAGTAGAAGAGTTTGGAGTGGTGAAGTTGTCCACAGGACAATATCTTCTGTGTTTAGCTGCCAACTCAAGTTTCTGTAGAGCATTGTTAGTTCTGGTTTCATTCAGATGATTCTCAGCAAAAGTTTCAGAATCTAGCCTTTCAAAACTACATTTAACTACTTGCACTGTTTTATTTCAAGTTTTTCGCATGTAAACAGCAACAGTCTGTTAAACACAAATGTTATTGATCGCCCACACGATTAGTGAGTGAATAATTGACTGAATTGAACAAAAAAAAAAAAACAAGACCAGAATGTTCCCTGAGATGTGCTACCGCTCGTCACTAAAGGGGGATGGCGGGCTATAAGGCTTAATCAGCTGAGAACCAAATAGCTACGAGATTTGAGGCTCAGAGGGCAGCAATGAGCATCTGAACTCATTATTGGAGGAAAAACTTCAATTTTAAGTGCTGTTCTCTCTAATCCAAAAAGAGCTAAAGACAAACACAGACCTAAAGAAGCTTCGTGTTTTTGATTTTCCCTGTTCTGTCTAAACTTTCTCTGATGTGGGTTTGTATTAACAAACCGTGATGTTAAAGGTAATTATGGAAAAATCTTTCCTACTTGGACGTCTGTGTTTGTATACACAGCACCTCAGTAAAGAGCTATTGGAGCCGATCAGACGGTAACCAGGGCCACGTCTTGTTCCTTTGAGGAGTGACAGCCCGTCACATGCGTGTACAAGAAGCACGTGCGCAAATTCACTCACAAACAAGTCACGCCACAGATCTGTCGCTGCACGTTTCCATTCAGCTCCAAACATTTCCAGGAAACCTTCTCTTTTTGAAAACTGCTGTTACCAGACATTTTCCATCCAATCAGACAGAGCTTCAGCAAGAAGCTACAACATGCAAACCTGGTAGAGCTAAATCTTTTTGGTTCATGTTGATATCTTATCCTGTTCTTGTTTAACCAAAAAATGATATGAATTCAACTTCTTCACAATGAACTCTACCATGACAGCTCCTTTCCCCCTTGGTGGCTTGCAGTGCTCCTGGACAGGAGGTGGAGAGGAGGATGTCTTTTTTTGGACACTAAGGGCTTCATCATTGCTTTTTGGAAACTATGTAGTTCTGAAATTTAGCTGCTCAGCGCTAAAGATCTTAATACACTAGATAGCTCTACCTTGGTCCTATTGTGGCTCTACCCTTTCTCAGACCTCATCAAGAATAGTTTTCTATATCAGTGCTGCTAAATGTTTGTGCTGATAGATCACATAGGGACCACTTCTCCTCATTCTGCTTCACTCTATCTGTATTCTCTCATTCTGCATTATTTGTCAAGTTCCACTCATAACTTTGAGTGGAACTCTAACTGTTGATTTATAGATGGAGATCACACGTTTCTAGATGTACCATAAATTCATGTGAAGCGATGTGCCATGAGGAGTAGAATGACGTTTGACAGGATTTTAGGGTACAAACCAACCCAAAAGATTCCAGTTGAAGGCATTTGATCTGTGTTTCTAACAGATGCTTGTTTACTGCAGGAAACCAAAGTTTCAGTGGCCATTTTTTATGTTTAGTTGCTAAAGAGTTTTAGTCCAGCATGCTTTGTAATGATTGAGTTTAATCTCTAACAGGATACATAGTTACTAATGTGGGCCTTTGGGAAATTAACTGTTTTTACTGAATCAGCAGGAGGAAGTTATGCTAACGATTCCCATCAGTGACCCCTGGCCAACGATCACACAAACAGAGGAGAACATGCTTGTGTTGGATGAAAGCACGACACAGTAGGTATATTTAGATTGGTGCCACGGCACTAAAACAGAGGAGTCTGATTCTAAAAATACTTTCCTCCCACCATGCAACACACAGCAGCGGTTTCCACCGGACAATCTAAACAGCTTGATGGTGATTACAGCAAAACATCCCACTAACTCACTATGTCTGTAATTTCCCGTCAGCTTCCAATTAATCAATTCATTAGTGTGTTTGCATCAGGTTGAGCCAGCAGAGGAAATGGATAAAGCCCGGCTGCTCTTTAAAAGGTCCAACTGTTCCAGGTTGGTCCTGAAACTTCTCTCAGTTGGCTGTGCCAAACATTTACCAAAAGCCCGTCTGACACCTCCTCATGCTACGACGAATGGAGGAAACTAAACAGGCTGTTCATGTCTAACTGAGGCCACCCAGACCCAAAGTTAAGTAGAAAAACCCACAACGTGGCGGCTAAGGTTCATTTAGCATAAAAGAAACTTTCTGGCAACAGATCAAAGCTGTGACTCCACTGTATAGCCTTATGATGAAATGCCATATTGTCCTTCTTGCCATTGATTCACATGACAGAGATTGGACCCCAAACAGCTGGTCCTCATAGGAGAATCTATTTATAGGCGTGTTAAATATGAGCCAGGTGCTTCAAAAAATGCCCAGACAAACTTGATCAACTCCCAGAGTTGGTGCCACGTGCTGAGCAATGTACCGCCGAGGCCGGGAAGAACATGTATGAAGGATTCAGGAAGCCGCTGTGGTCAGGATAATATTCTAAGCTACAAACCATCCTGTAGGAAAACTGAAATTTAAAAGGCATGAGATCTGCACAACATCCACAATGATTTTTAGAAACAGCATAAAGATGTCTACCTAAATATGACTGAACTCATGACTGTGAAAATGTTTTATATTTTGTTGAATATTTATTGTAAACAAATAATGTAATTGATTTAAGATCAACACTATCAGCTTGATGTTACTATAGTAACACTGCATCTGAAAACACTGAAAGAAACCAGCATAAATAAAGAGGAGTGTATTATATTTGAGTTTTTAATTTTTCTAACAATGAAGAGATATTATTTTTATGTTTAAATATTTTTATTTCATTAACAGCACTATCTTTCAGTCTTGATGTAAACTACAGGAGCTGCTCAGGTATGGAATGTTTATTTTCTGAAAGATTTCTAAAGGTAACACCACATGATCACCAGCATGCTGAGGGCTGGGCTTTGAATGAGCCTCTGCAACTACTTGATGTCTTCTGCGTTCTGTTCCAGCTGTGTTTGGGATCATTGCTGATAGTTTTTTGGGACCAAGATTTAACTGTTAGACATTAAACTCCAAAACACTGACAATACTGAGGGGTTTGTGCAAGAGGTCCAGGTCCTTCAGGTGAGGAACAAGCCCGAACTATAGTTCCTTCCCCAGCAAGAGGCATTTTGTGCTAATCTGCTATAGTTGGTTTTCTTCAAACATGGACTAGTGTATTACTACCAAACATTTCTGCGTCGATCTTCTCCTTCCAAAGCACCCAGAAGCGTTGGTTTTCATTCTAATGCAGCTTATCAAAACAAATGTCTGTGTTATGCTCCATTCACACCAAACACATTTTGAGTGGCAGGAGCAGCTGGTTTACATACAAAGTCTTAGGAACGACAAAAGGTCCCGCCATGCATTTTGAGTAGCTGGAGCTGCATGTTGTCAGCATTAATGCATTGGAAGCGCTTCACTCTCTACACAAGCAGCCAACGTTTGAGTTTGAAACTTTTTAACTTTTGCTGCTTGATTCGTCTCAAAAACCAATCAGAGGGAGCCCTTCGCTATGTCAGCAAGTTGTCAAACTGGGCTTGGGTGAGACGAAAATAGGTCTGGAAGTGACCTCCATCAGCGTGCAGCTCTTGGAGTAGGTGGTAAAACTCCCCACAAACTGAATGCCTCAGAAGTATGAATCCAGTCACAGCACTGAGGTGCCCAACAATAGTTTTCACTAGCTTTAGCCACTCTTTCAATTTCATTCACCATTGTAAAACATATCAGGAAAGAGAAGAAGGTAGGATCTCTCCATATGAATCAGACCCTTTACGACACATTTTGATGATGCGCGGCAATGTTGCATGTCAAAAAAGCATCAAAGATGATGTAGAAGAAGCTTCTTTGCTGCACAAAGTGTGTTTGTTGTGAATAGAGTGTTGGGTTATGTTAGCTTCGTCCTTCAACCCTTCAAGGTAGACAAATAGATGCAGTCTCTCTAATTATTCAGTCATGACCTTCAACCTGCTAACTGAGGCCCAGTTGGATTTGTATAATTTCAGGAACTGATAAAGAACATATACACTTACCCTGTTCTGATATATTAAACTTAAGAATCTGACCTAACTGTTATTGTATTTCCAGTGGTTTAAAAATGTAAGCTCTCTAAGGGTTGAAAACTGAAGTCATAGAGGTCTTTGTAAATCCAATTTTTCTCAGTTCAAAGCAGCCAAATTCAAACTTTAACAGACAAACTCTAAACAGGCTTTTAGAACTTGCCACCTCTGAACCCTGGAAGTCCATACAAGACCTTCCTGACCACAGAAACCCTTCCGTCCTTAGGCTACAGTCTGTCACAAGTGTTTTAAGCTACCAACACTCAGATCTGCCAACTTCTGCTCTTCGCTCCATTACTTTATATCAGATATTTTAATTTGGATTTGCAGTCAGGGGTTTGTTTCACCAAAATCAGGCACAGTTCTTCTCATACTGGAGTTTAATGGTTTGGTTAGAAAGAAACACAAAAGAAGAGATGGAATACTACAAGAGAATACGTCCATACTGGTATATCTGTCTCATCAGCAGTCATTGGTTTGGAAAAGGATGCAACCTGTATTCCAGACATTTCATGTTTTTTAGGAGAGTTGTTAGGTTTTATTGTACACCTTCAACGCTTTTCAAAATAAGGAACAACTTTCTTTATCATCTTTACAATGAATGCTTAATGTGTGTAAATACCTGTGTCCTGGATTTACAGAGACAGACGTTGCCAGGAATTCAGCAGAACTGAGTTTTGAACACCTGAAAAAGATGTTTCTATATCATATGTGGTGGTTCTTCAATGAATGCTCTATTTCTTATGTCTCCTCCAACCAATTAAACACAAGAAGTCATGCTGAAATAGTACAGTGGATTAAAACACAGTGTAGCTTTTCACAAATATAAAAAGATGGAGTGCTCTTATACCAGTGTAAGAAAAAACTAGTGACAGGTCATTTGGTGGTGTGATACTGCCACAGAGTCTCCACAAACAGCTCAAGCAAATTAAAAGCTGCAAGATGGAAGTGAAGAGATGAATAAGTGTTATCGAGGAAGGTTAAGCTACAGCCTCATGGTTAAAAAAAAACATTGTTTGCACATACAGATTAAAATATACAGTAAAAACCCGCATTCTCTGATCCTTCCACTCTGTAACTCGGTTTCTATGATAATTTATGCTCTCCCTGAATGCCAGTTCTGTTCGGGTACACAGCTTGAGTAACAAAATATGTGTGCGGTTACACCTTATCATCTCTGTGTGGATAGGGCCTAAATATATAAAATAATTTGAAAGAATGCTGTAAATTGTAACATCTTAGAGTATTGAGAAGCAATAGTTGCTACTATAGAGTCACTGCTGATTTCTTTTTATCCTGTGTGATGTTAATGCTCACCTGTAGGGTCAGACTTACAGTTTTGATTATCAGTAAAGTCAGTGAAAAATTACTTGACTTTCATAATGCCACATTCTCTCTGCACCCTCAGATATTTTTAAGTGCTTATGAAAAATTTCTCAATCCTCCAAACTTAATCCAAGATAATCCCTATGCAGTAAAACATGCCAGCATTTAATTTCTAGTTGGGAATGTTTTGGCAATAAACATGGCCACAAACAACGGATTGTAAGGAAATAGTTCACTTGATTAAAACTTATGGTTATAAAAAGAAAACACTCAATAATGAGAGATCTGTACAGATTTCTGTAACATGTTGCAACTCAGGCAGGAAGCTGGAAGTCCTGGAAAATTAGTCAAATGAAAAAAAATAAACAACAGGAAGTTCATTTAGACATGCTAATACAGCAGATTTCCAGAAAACTATTCAGGTAATTAATTAAAAAGTAAAAGAAACACATCACCACTGGTGGTTTTGGAACAATAGTTTAATGAGGGCAGATTGAAGTTTCACCAGTGCAGTTCTTACTCTGCATTTAAATCTCTTCGAGAGTATGACAAGCAAAAAATATTATTATTTAATATTACTAAGTAAATTATTATTTTACTTACTCTTTAATATTTTACTCTTTTTATTAGTAAAGTATCATTCTACTTACTAGTTTTTCTTAACTTTTCTTGATAGTAAAACTATGAATTCATAAAATTAATTGCCCAAAACTTGATGCTATTTGCATAAAAGGATTTAGATTTCATTTAGAAATGCTTTCATCATCTACAATTGTGTATCAAGGTTAGCTGCAGTTAACTATCTATGCTGAATGTTGTTGGCTGTCAGAGGACCCAGTGGCACTGATTTTATCAAGTACACTTCGCTGTTTGGAGATAGCACCATCACACTCTGGAATTTGCCAGCTGCAGTTTGTCACTTTTTAAAATTTTTTAATCTTAATTGGTTATTGCGGTTAAAACTAAGTAATAATAAACTTAGCTGTGGTGTCTCATTTTTCAAAAAAAAGTCACCAATATATTAAACATAATAGATCCCCATAAAGAAAGAAATGAATGAATAAGAAAAACAATAATTTATAAAATGTGGCTATGAGGTAGAATGAAGGAGAGCAATGGCGAGAAAGCTTTTACAGTCAAAATGAATTGACGTAAACAAAAATGGTCTAATATTTTTTCCATGACTGTGTGTTATACTTCACTTTTACAGCTGTTTTTATGAAATTAATTAGATATCAAGCAAACCGGTGGGACCTTCCCCATTTCCTTTTAGAAACTTTTCTTTAAATTGTCATTCATTTCTCTAACATCAGCTTTTGTAGTGCCTTCCTAAGGGTTGGACTAACATTAAAAAACAGCCTGTGGAAATCTGTATGGGGAAAGTTAACACCTGGCGTGGGTGTCAAAATAATTTGTGCCTCATGACACTATATCATACAAATTACAACAACAGCACTGATGTTGACTAGATGTGTCAAGATCATAAGATTTTAGTCTAACTTGAGATTTCAGAAATTATAAATCTGGACCAGAGGACGCAAAGAATGAGTTACAGTGAATTAAAAAACAGTAAAAGGTTTTTTTCCCAGTACATTTATAACTTTCTTTGTTTGTTCAAACAAAGTATTTTGTCTTTTCCATGCAACCATTTCAATAATCTCAATTTTTGCAGTAATTAACATACAGCACAAACAACAGGGAAAAAATCCAGTACAAATGTAGCTTTGACATTCAAAATCTTTTTCTTTTTAGTATTCCAACCATAGCCTCTTCAACATTTAAATGGAGTCACCCCCTGTATATCTGAATTTTATTTTATTTTTTTATGTTGAAATGCATGTGTTGGTGGTGGGCTTTTATTAAAACCTGCTGTAAAATTCAGAGTGGGAAAGTGCCTTGGTTTCGTGCAAACTAGAAAATCCCACAAAGCACAATTTTGGTCCTTTTCCTGTATTGACAGCAATGCTGCCATGGCAACCTTGCTATCACAATGCCTGTCTCTATTCCACGAAATGGCATTAATATTGCTGTAAATGCTTGAGCAACTTTTTACCTGTTGCAGGACTGGGAAATGATGGTACTTAAAGCATAGCAAACTGATAACTGCTATCACATCCACATGAATGTGCACACACAAGTCAAATTCTGGCATGTATCCTAATGAGAAAAAAAAGGGATCTGAATGAGCTCCAATTATTTATGCTTTTTTATTCTAAACAGAATTTCATGTAAATTCAAATTCAGAAGGATTATATACCAGATTCCAGCTCCTTTAAAAAGTAAATTTTTTTTTTTTCATGTTGGCTACTAATTATTTTTTACTAAATGGGGCATTTTACGAGTAAAATGTTTACATAGAAGCTGTTTTTAGCTAATATAATCAGTAATTATCTTATTTTATAACATTCACCCCCCCCCCCCTTATATTGAGCAGCAAAAACTGGTCATAAAAAAATGTAGCAAAATTGGCCAGTAACTAAAGATACAGTCCGAAGATGACCTCCAGACTCCTCTAATCTCAACCGTCATTAGAGCAGTCTGAACAGTTTACTACCCCTAACAGAAGCCAACGCATTCTCACTCCCGACTCGTCATATACTGACGCTTGGACAATGTCCCCTCAGCGTCACATATTGACGCGTCAGGTACCCCCTTCGCGTCAATATTGAACGAGAAGGGTTCTCTCATTGAATCTTATATAGCCTGCCCTGTTAGTCTATCCTAACCCTAAAGTTTCCGAAGTTCA
>JAUZNJ010029365.1:0-15476 GCA_034780135.1 Jordanella pulchra | reverse complement strand
ATGTTTGACCACTCTTCTTGACAGAATTGGTGCAGTTCAGCTAAATGTGATGGTTTTCTTGCATGAACCTGTTTCTTCAGCACTGTCCACATGTTCTCAATGGGGTTTAAGTCGGGACGTTGGGAAGGCCATTCTAAAACCTTAATTCTAGCATGGTTTAGCCTTTCCTTTACCACTTCTGATGTGTGTTTTGGGTCACTTATGATGTATGTTTTGGGTCATTGTCCTGTTAGAACACCCAACTGCACCCAAGACCCAACCTTCGGGCTGATGGTTCATAATGAGCTCCAAGTCTTTCAAGACTTGGAGCTCATTATGAAGATTTCAGAGATGGAGAACATTGCTAGCATCACTGCTGCCCTGGTGGAAATTATTTTTTTTATCATTTAGTCTAAAAAAAAAGGTAACTTAAGAAGCCAAACTGAATGAAACAATGAAACAGAGACTCAGCTGCATGTCCTTCATATGTTATTTTTTCAAAATCATTTTTAGGATCCTTAATGTCGTTGTTTTTTTAATCTAAATTCTTTATCTGCTTAAACCGTCAAAATCTTAAAATCCTGTATCAGTTTTCCTTCAATACTTTTGGTAAAACATTCTTCTGGGCAGAAACAGAAATATCAGAAAACCTCTAGCCTACTTTGGAACTGCAAACTGGGGCTGGCATTTTGGCAGTTACCATGCAACTAGAAAGTAGTGGGTTTGTCATACCCTCAACTTGCAAGCATGGGTTGTGTCCAGGCACTCTATCTTCCTTGCTAAGCTTTAGGAATATTGTTCTGCTCAATGTGCTTGTATTCCCTCTTCAGAAGCTAGAGGACTAGTATACTGGGTCACGGCCTTGGGTAATTGCTTAAGTTACACCTTCATTTACTTCAGTATAACAAACTTTCCTACCATCATTTGATGCCTGGTGATCAACCTCTATTCCCAACAAGTCACAGCATTTTTTCTTTTGATTCTTTTTTTATTTTAATTGTTCTTGAAAGTCACGTTTTTGTCATTTCCTCTGAACAGGATGTACTTTGAAAAGTGGCCCTTGAGTGGATGTCTTCTCTAACATCTCATGATTTGAGATGCATTGGAACCAATCTCTCACTTTTCTTTAAGCTCCTCTGCAACAAATAGTACATCTGTCTACAACTTCATCACACACAGCTCTTTCTCTCTCAATCTCCCCCTTCCCCAATTAATCTGCATTTGCTGCAGCTCCTCCCCCCTGGATCATGGCTACCACATCATCTCCGACCTGGTCTGAACCTATGTTCCTCTGAGGGCAACCCTAAAGATGGTAAAATAGCTATACTGAAATAAATGTTTCTGTTCTAGTAAAACATCTAAAACTGATTCAAGTCTCTGAGTTTTCTCAACATGTTGGCCAGAAAACTTAAGTCTCAGCCAAAATAAAACATACATGCTAAACATCCTCAATTTAACTTGCCATTCAAGATTACCAGAGTAACTTTGCCTCACATGTATTCACCAGTGGAGATAAGAACATCCCCTATGACCCTGAAATAATAAATGGATTAACCCTAGAGAATATTTGCTAAATACTGTCCACACAACTGTTTAAGGAACCCAGCATTGTATACTTCCTCTCTTGTAGTTTCTGAAATTTCTTAGTGACGGATTTACAGTAACCTTGCGGCAGTTTATTTAAAGGTTTGGTGTAAATATAACAGTCAAAAGGCATTCAACTTTCAAACTTGTTTTATAAGGATTTTAAAAGAACATGGAGGACCTCCCCATTAGCTTGGTCTCCCTGCAGATGGTTTGTGTTACCTCACTGTACAGCTTAAGGGACCTCTGAGATTCCAAGCAAGTTAGAACTGAGCACAGGTTATGTGTGGTCCTTACCTTTTTCCCGAACAAGAGTGAACAAGGGATTTGTTTATCACATTGTATTATCCCTGATTACATATTGTTACTTTATCTCCAGTCGGACCTTATTTTAATCTAATGTCTTTTCATTAGTGTTTAGTTTTATCATAATGTTACTGATTTGGTTTTACTTTGGCAGATTTTACTTTCTAAAACACATAAAAGGTAGAAACTTGATATGAGTCCTTCCTTTGCTTTGTTCCAGCTTTTTTTTTTTTTTTTTTTTTTTTTGGTGTAACAAATTTATGAAAGGTCCTTTGATGACAGAGATGTAGTAATAAAAAGGAATGTGGAAATTGGAGGCTTTCTCATCTGAGCGCCACGTGCCCACCAGCTGTTGTGTGAAATATACCTGACTAGATCAGGCTTCTCTTAAAAAGCTGCTTTTAATCGTACCAGGCCGAAGGAGCAGAGTAGCTCAATCAGGCAAAGAGAAGTCAATCATGTTGAACTTTTACTAATTCAGTGTATTTTGTATCCATTCCGTTTTAGTACAGCATTGGATTCACCGTGAATATTAAAGATTGTTGAGTGAGGCATCCCTGAACTGATTCATGTAATGTACAATTTTTCTAATGATTAATTGATTCCCCTTGTACTTTATTTGAATATGAATATGAACACAGCAGAAAGATTAAATTGGTTTTAGTGAGCAGGGGTGGAGCTAGAGCAGTGGAAAGGGAGGCACTGGACTCCCCCTGATTATTGAAATGTCACAGCATCATATCACTCATGTATAGTAATTGAAGCCATGCAGAGGAGGAAAATAAAAATGTTGTTAAAAATTTTACATTTTGCACAGTGGTTTTACCTGATAAAACGATAGATGATCTGTACTTATATCACATTTTATTTTGCATCTTTGTTTTAAAGCCACTGAGTCACTCAAAAAAAAAAAAAAGTCTAGTCCACCACTGTTTCTGGTTAGACACTGTGTTCAGGATTAAAAGGAACTCGTTTGCATATATTCAGCATTTTTATGTTCAGATGTGAATTTTCACATAACGCTGCATGAATAACATGTGAAGCGGTTTTATCTTTTAGAAAACTTCATCAAAAAAGTAAAGTTGAATTTAACTTTATGTACTACAAGAATTTGTTTTCAAAGAAAAGACACATTACTTAGGAACAGATAAAGGGTTTATAAAAATTCATATACTTTATCAAATATAACAGTCATACATTAAACAATTATTTCATTACATTCCTGTTTCTTATTTGGTTGCTCTTCAATCACAGTTGGAACACAGAACAGAAAGTGTCATAATAATAGTCTTAATGTTCAACACAGCTTACATTTCTTGTTAGAATTATGTTCCACCAGTATGAGCTATTAATGCAACATTAATTGTTCAGTTACGACATGCTTGCAGAAACACCCTCAGAACTGTGACATGTGCATTTAGTAAAAGCTGATTAAGATCTCACATTAGCTGCTGCTGAGGTCAGAGTCTGAGCTGAATTCTTGGGATGTTGAAACATTTGAATTTCTCTGAAGGGGCCTCTGATGATTAAAAAGCAATGGAGAGAATGGTAATTTTCTTTGTTTAAATGTTTCCTGTACCTTCCTCTACGTTCTCTGTTTTTTGCTCACATCATAGTGGTAAATTCCTGTTTATGATCATCAAAAGTTATAAATTCTCTCTTATGAAGTTTAAAGGTCATAGCCTCAAATTTTTAATCAAAACATATATTTTTTTTCAAAGATAATACATACACATCATATCTAGAGTGGTGCAAAAAAAAAAAACATTAATTTCACAGAAAACTAATAATATATTAATCATTTCATAAATTATGGGGTCCAATGTATATTTCTAGATATACTCTTCTGGTTACAATGCCAAAATCAATACAGCAGGATTTTGGACTAATAATAATAGGTTAAAATCTCATGACAGGCACGAACCTAATGTATCATAGGGGCACAGAAGCCACAGAGAGATTGCTGCTTCCCTTCTGGACAGAAAACTATTTTCTAAAGCTAACCATCAGCAATACCAGACCTGGTAACTCATTGGAAACAGTACAGAATGAGGAGAGTGTGTGTTGACACAGACTATTGCAGAGGGCTCTGCAATAGTCTGTGGTAATCAAAATAAAGAGACAATATTTATCATAAATTATATTATATATAATTATATTAATAGCTACAAAAAATATGAATGAGTTTAGTAATTGACGTACCGTGTTTGTATGTGTTACTGTGTGTTTCAATATTATATTTATGTCTTCATAAACAATGAAGGTTCCAAAGAGACTCCTGCTGGTCCACCTGAGCGAACAAACAAGCAGCTATCAGGACCCACTGCAGTTTGCTTATCACCGTGGAGTTAAAGTTGAAGATATCATCATACATCTGCTACAGCAAACCTACTGTCATTTAGACAAAGCAGACAGCACTGTAAGGAACATGTTCTTCGATTTCTCTGGTGCATTTAACACGATTCACGATTCCTCCAGTACAAGACAGATTCCAGTCAGGAGTATTCAGATGACTCCACATTCTAGGGTACATCAAAGATGGACAAAAAGGGAGCTTGTGAACCACTTTGTAGAATAGTGTGAAAGCAGTAATTTTATCTGGAATGTGAACAAAACAAGGGAGGTGATTGTAGATTTCAGAAGAAACAGGTACAAGTCAAAAGCTATTAGCCCTATGGGAGAAGTGGAGGGGGTGGAGGAGTATAAACACCTTGCTGTTCACCTGGACAACAAACTTGACTGGAGACACAACTGTGAAGCCGTCTACAAGAAGAGGTAACATCAGAGCAAATCACTTAAAGAAACTAAACAAGCTCAAACAAAGCTTAAGTTCAACAAACTCATCAAGAACATGTGAAGAGGATTTCACAAAAAAATATTCTTTAGAAAATAATTATGGACAGCAGTAAGCATCATCTTTAGAAGACTGTTAAAGACCAACTGAGGCTTTTTCTATTTCCAGAGCAAGACAGACCACTACAGAAGATCCTTCCTCCCTACAACTCATTAAAAAAAGACTACAAGTTATAACAACCCTTAATTGAATTAGATTTTTGAACTGAACAGAAATCAATCATTTTTGTTACGGTAACTGTTACTGTCGTAAGTAACTAAGAAGGACAATGTCATTGATCATATAGTTGATGGAAAAGGACAGGATAAAGTCCTACATATGAGGAGGAACACGACGAGGAGGAGTACATGAAGCAGGAAGGTTTAGCAGGAACCTTAAAAAGCAGGTCAAGGTTCAATGTGTGGGATTGGTTTGGAAATAGATCTTTGCAATAAATAATATTAATCTCTGATGATCCGAGGATTTTAATACAACCTGAGGCTTTTTCACCTCTAAATACAGTGTGAACGTGACTCATTTCATAGCAGCATATATTCACGGATTTATCTTTGGTTTTGTTCCTTATTAATTAACTTTAATTTTTATAGTAAGCTGCTTGTTTAAAAAAACTTTAATAAACTGAAGATAGACTGTATTTCTATCATTAAACATATGAACACAACAACTTTATTGTGAGAAAAGCTTTTTAAAACTCTGAATAAAGCCTTCATAAAAAAAATCCACTAGTATCTGCGGTGACATGAAATTAAAGACCTTGCTAAATCGAGCTCAACCCCTACGCCTCTGTGTGCAAATGACCTTTAATGTCCGTGAGTGGATGTCCTCTATGCCTATTTGAGTCAGTTTTTATGATAAGAGATTCCTCTAAGAAATTTGTGTATGTGTAGCAGGTGTGCATGTCTATAGTAAACTCTGGGGGTTACTGGAGGGTCAACTGGCTGTCTTCTCCAGAATGTATTTGCATCTATAACTACAAGGTCATGACTAATATTTTTTCACTCCAGTTTTATCCCTGAGGGGGCACAGAGATTATGTTGTCATATTTCACCTGTCAAACACTTACAAAGGACCGGGGAGAGCTGCTTCAGACAATCCTGTGAGCCAGTGGATCTCCTGAGGATGCATCTGTCTTTTCACAACCATGTCTCACTGCAGCCTGCACATCCATTTTGTTTCTGGCTGTGGTTTAACATCACACCTCTCTGCACTGAGTACCTGACGATCCATTGGACATTCCACACCTGTTTGTGCGGTAAAATCCAGCTCAGAAGTCAGAAAAAGAAGCTGAAGAGTGTAAAGATGAATGGGAGAAGTCATGACATCATTTTCAATGACTACCTGGAAAACCAAAGACAATAATCTAACAGAAATGATCCCATTTAGTTTACCCGCTTCCCTGAGCTTATTGTGCTCCGCAATGTCTCACTGACAACCTCTCACGAGGCCCGATGATGTCATATCCCGTATTTTACAGCCTGAAGTGGGCGATGACATGGACAGTTTGGTCTGTGAGTCCTCTCCAGCCTGGACGTGGTGTTACAATTACACGCTCAACTGCAAGTCCGACATCTTAGGAAAGAAAGTGTGCAGCTCTGGGCTGGTGGGAGGGTGTTTTTAAAAAATGTTGCCTGTTCTCGTAAAACAAAGCCACAACATCCAGGTGGAGAGATATTCACACAAGTCACTTTTTTCTGGTTAAATCAAGTCTTATGTGTGTAATGACTGATATTAACATCTTGACATCAGCTGCTCGTCTTCTCTGCCAGAAAGCTGAGTTACAGCTCCTGTAGGTTATGAATCATAGTCATCATCTTTAAGGCCTATTTAACACATTTATCTTTTTTCAATTCATTCAATTAGAAAAATATTTACAAATGACTGTGAATCATTTTGAAAGTTAATAAGGTGGAATATTTACTTTAGTGCAACAATAACTAAAAGTGACAAAAGTTGTCACAGAAAAAGGTCCACACCCGAGTATGAAAGGATCTACAGGTGCATAAAAAGCAAACCACGGGAGCAGAGGGGCATGAACTCATGGCTGTGATATACTGGCTGCCTTATGGTTATGAATCTACATGGATACAGTAAAAGATTCTAAATTCACTTGGAGATCAGTTTACCTATGGGTGGTTTAAATAACACTTCTGGTATTGGTATTTATTACATGTTTGCACTTTTGTAATTCCTTATGTACATTTTTACTATACAGTACATGACATAAAAATTAACAGCTTTCTTTCTACTTTCTTTAGGTTGGAGGATTTGGAAGATTATTAGGACACTGACAGATGAATCGAGGCATTTAAAGTCTCTATTTAAGGCCTGCAGGTTAGAAAAACAAACAAAAAGCTTAATTTGTGCTGTTCATGCTGTCATAGTTGATGTGTGGCACAATGCGAATATTTCTGTAAACACAGGTTATTGTTATGGATGTCATGTCTATTGTTGGACATGCAGCGTATTATTTTCACCACAGACTGTCCACACAATCACAGTGAAATCATTTGAACCAATCAAATTTCAAGAAGTTAGCACTGAAAGTTTGTTTTGTAAACCCAGCCTAACCTGAAGACTCAAGTCCTCATCTCTGTCAAAGGATCCAGTAAGATAGACACAATGAATGAAAATAAAAACCATTGAAGTCTGGTAAAATCTCCACCTGAGGCTTGGGAGGGTTTCCATAAATTGGCAAAGCATGTGTTTTTAAATATGCAATAGATAACTAGGAAACAAAGTCTCAGACTTCTGTCCAAGCAGGGGGAAAACAAGGCCAAAAAGTTCCCATGTTCACTATTTTACTGCCAGTTTGAGTTTCATGACCACAGCAGGTTAAAAACCTGAGCAGCCAAGCCTCTACATCAAGGAAGTGGGCTGTTGAAATGTCAGGGCTGGCTCTCAAAGAGTATCCTTTGCCTTCGCTTAATGTCTGCAACAAGGAACAGCGGGAGATTCAGAAGAGATACTTTGTGTAATGAAAGACGATTCTAGCCTGGATCTAAAAAAATACGACAGGTAAAAACAGCCTAAACACAACTCTAACTCCACAAGGCCGTCATCAATTTGGTGTTAGACTCTTGAACTTAAAAGAAAAATTAACATGCTAAATCAATTGTTACAAAATGTTAATCCAATAGCTCTTAAATAAGACCATTAACCCTTTAACTGTCCATTGCTAATCAGTCATCTTCATCTTTTTTTAATGACCTGAACTATGCTTTTATGGGACTTTAACTAACTTACTAGTTATTTAACTATTTTCTTGAAACGTTTTTTAGTGACTTCCAAGTTGGATTACACAGTGTGACAGTTTTATATAGAGAGATAAATAGAGATATATGACATTAACATCCATGCTAGATTCTTTTGTGATCCTAAATTCTCACTTAGCCGCAGACCACAGAATTACAAAAACATAGAGCATCACATCCATAGTTTTCTGATTCTAATCTGATGAAGCTAACCCAGTAAGCCCCCCCCTTAAAATCAAGCTCTTCCAGGTCTTTACTAGTAGTAATAGAATTAGTATATTAATACTATTTGATAAAATCAGCCCAGATGCCAAACCTAAAGTCATATACCTCACCACTACGTACCTATTTCAATAGCTTGTGTATATTTTTGCTCCACTATAATATTAATAATAAACCAAAAATGAACAAATATGACATGAAAAAACTTTCCTAAGTTTGCTAACTTGGTGCACCTTGGCAAGAGCTCATCTCTACATCAAGCTTTTCTTTCTGATAGACATTAAAGGGATCCACAAGTAGTTAAACATGTTGGAATAAATACGTTGTAATTTTCCTAATTAATTAAAAATTCCTAATCATGACACATAAAAACAAAAATAAATTACTGCAAAATTATAGATCTTTTGTTCTATTTTTCACCGATGGAGGTCGCCATTTTTTCATTAGTGCAATGCATTCTGGGTCGATGACATTATTAAGTATAAATGACAATAAGCACAGGAGGGCTAGGACTATCTGAGTTGTCGTTTTGGGTTTGACTTGTGTAAATTTAGATGATGCCACACTGCATCGCTGCCTCAAAGTTTTCATGAGCTGCTATACATGGAATTTTTTATTGAAGCAAACAAATGTGATCCAGTGTTTCCCACTGGAGGATCTCCAAAGGTTTTAGTTTGTGTGTACATTATCAAGCCCTATAGTGCATTTTGATTGCTGCATACAAACATACCTTGGTAAGTATGAATTTAAAAGGATATATGAGAAATATTTAATAATTCAGTCTTGAAAAAAAGCAAAGTCTCTCCCACATTAAAACAAATCTTTAAACAATTTAAAGACCGAAATATTTTTAGCTTTTATCAAATAGCAGGTGGATGCTGCAGCATCTTTGTGGGTAAACAAAAAGAAGCCAAACAATAGATCAAGGGGTGTTATTTATTTATGATGGTCATGACAAGTGTTTTACAGAGGCTTTTAGGAACCAGGGTGACTGTTGAAGTTCAGCGTTGATCTTCACCGGCACTCAGCACAGCCAGAGAGATGTGTCACAGACACGTTGGTGGTTGCGGGGTTAAAATAATCATTAAATCAATACACAAAGGCAAGAATGTGGCTTGGTCATTGAAAATAAATAGGGAAACATCTCAGTAAACCAAGCTAGAGATGATCCTGGGCTTCTTTAGGCAAAAGCTTCTAAAGTTATGGAAAGGCCTTCAGTTTGAGTCCCTAAGAAGTACTAAATACTTCGGTGAACACATCTTTTTAATTTTATGATTTGGGACTTTGGGTTATATCTTGGCTGGGCAGGACGTCATGTCTGGAATATGCATGTTCTCCTAGTTCCTGTGTGAAACATTCATTGGGCACTTCAGTATATGGAAAATACCTTAACCAGTATATCATCCAGTAGTTTTATGGTATGCAAGCACTAATTACTATTCAAATTATTGTTTTTCCCTTTTGTCTTAATTAACTTGCTGCTGATGGCCCCCTTGAGAGACATTCATCCTCAACTGTTCAGCTATTTTTACAGTTTGGATTAGACATCTAAACAACTCAACACCTTTATATTGTCCATCATACCTGCTGGTGACTGTCCCTCTTGAGGAGCCTGTATTAGTTGCCCCACAGGGGTCTTCAGAGCCAGAGCAAGTGTGAATTCTCAGCACTATTGTATGGCGTCACACCCATGTGGACAGATCCGGCCTATAACTGTAGTGAATTATCTGGCTCACAGGAGTCCGCACACATACTTCATTCACAGGAATTCAGCAATGACAGCCTTTCCCCCCAACGGATGAATAAACATCCTCAATTACCTCATCTCTCCACACCTATATGTTTTAAGATAGTTTCTGATTGTTACATACTGATACATTTACTATACGTGTTACAATTTTAAGGTGTTTTATTTTTTATTTTGGGTGCAAGCTTTTCTTCTTGTGCAGGTCTTCCCATATTCTGTGGTGATTTTCCCAATTTGGATTTTAGCTATGTTTTTTCATGTCAGTTTTTTCTTATTTGTCAGATTATTTTCTTGATTGTGCATTTCTAGTTTTCCAGTTATTCCTGTGTTCATTAGTCTTATGCTTATATTTTTGTGTAATGACTCAGTTTTACTTTCAGCCTCTGCCAGTTGTACAAATTCAATCAGCATGTTCCACACTAAGCAGTTATGTCTATTTTCACCTGTCCAAGTTCTTCATATAAGTATCAGATTTTCTCCTCTGGAGTAATTACTGTTTGCCCACACTTTACCAAGACAACCCATGTCTGTTATCCCATGTTGTAATTTTTTTACGTTTTAGTGAAACCTTTTACTCACCTTACTGCTTCCTGGCTGTCTACATTCTGGGGTCTAATCCAAGAACCACACACATTGTGGTTATGTACAACCCCTTTACATAAGCAGAGTGAAAGCCTCACATTAACTCACTTGATTCAATGAAGAGAGAACTTTTTTTTTTATTCAAGTTTTTTGTTTTAATGCCTCTTGTTTCAACAAAGGATTTCTTAGATAGAAAAGGGGCACAGAGGTATTTTTTTCATTACTGGCTAAAATTCTATGACATCATTGCCACATTTTTAATTTGTGTTAAAGAAACTAGACTAGGTATCTGTAACGAACCAGGACCTAGTATTCAACCAGACACCAACAATAATGTTTAACAAATTTATTAAAATCAATAAAGCAGCAGTCACATTAACCTCTAAGGAATAAGGATCAGGTTAATGGCTGGGTTGGATCTCAATGAGAATTAAAAAAACTGAAATAAAGCCATTAACCTTCTCAGAGTTCAAGTAGTATTTTCGTTCCACAATAATGCTTTGAATAGAGCTTAAGTCAGTAGTGACCTCACTGCTGGCTTCTATCACTTTGAGGAAGACCATGCTGCTTGCAAGAGGCAAAGGAACAACCTGCAACAGGCGGGTGAATTAATTTACAGGACCAGGATTGGAGCCAGACAGCAAAGGATCAGTTTGAACGGTTTATTAAAAGAAGTTTCGGGACACGGACGGCAGTGGGAATCAGCCACGGGAACCGGTTTGCTTGAAGGGACATACAGAGGTGAGTTCCAGCTCTGAATGTGAGACTGATAATCGGATTTAACGGAATTCCTGACCTCTGGGTGTAGGGAGGAGAGCCCACAGTAGGGGTCGGAACAAGGTGACCAAACGGCTACAGGAAATCCCAAAAAAGTAATCCAATAATGGAGCCGTAGTAGTAGCAGGGGTCAAAACCAGGTGATCAGATGTCAGAGAAAACTCCAGGCCAATAATCCAGAATCAGGGTCGTTATTACCAGGGGTCAGAACCAAAGGGTCAGATGACTGATGGGAATCCAGCCTGTAATCCAGAATCAAAGTAGCTACAAAGTAGAGGTCAGAACCAGAAGTTACGCAAACAGATCCGACAGGGAAACAGGCAGGCAGAAAAAAATGCTGGACTTCGCTCACAATGAGGGTCAACAACAATCTGGCACCGGCGTCTGGTCTGATCTAGGCCTATAAAGGCAGAAGCACAGGTGGAAATAATGAGGAATAAAGGAGCAGAGCAGCAGAACAGATGGAGATGATTAAGTAATAAGACCAGAGCTGGTGGCCATAATCCTGACACGACCAAGAACTGAGGCAGATTCATCCATCTTGAAATTCCTAGGGAAAAACAGATACTGTTGGTCATGGGACAGAGTCAGAGCTCAGAGGTTTGAATTGGGAGGAGGTATCAGTGGGAGAAGCAAGCATTAGCATTCAGAGGGCAAAAACAAGGTTGCTGCCCAGAAATCAGAAAGGTAGTCTGGCGAGGCCAAAGGAAAGACATGGAATTCCTGAGGCAAAAGCAATTTGGTACGCACAGGGCTTGACCAGGGACACGTGAAAGGTCAGGTGAATCCTCATGGTGTGTGGTAGTGGGAGTTTGATGGACACCAAGGTCACTTTCTTTGAGTTGAGAAAGGACTGCACTCCAAACATCATGATGATTTTTCTTCTAGCCTTCCTCCAAACTCATTTACTACTCACTACGAGAGCGTGGACTCCCTCTCCTGGACAATGAACACTGGTGGCTAAAAACCATAGATAATGTACAAAGGTGGGGAACCAAATGGGGTAAAAGGAAGGAAATTAATTACATGCTTCGCCCAAGGGATGTTGTTAAACCACTTAGAAGGATCAGATGACCACAGGATGTGTTTGGTCTCAAGTTCTTGGTCAACCCTCTTTGTTTGACCTTCAGACTGCAGGTAGAAACCAGAGAACAGATTGATGTAAAGTCCCAGCAACAAAAAGAACTTCCTCCTGACTTTGTAGAAAAATTTTGGTCCCCAGTCTTACACAATTGCCCAATCACGATCCACCCCCTACTTTCAATCCATTATTCACTACCCACACAGTCTTGAAGGTGTTAGGGTTTCGTAATCTTCCCTAGGATTTGGGACACCCCTCCCTGCATAGTGACAATCTGGTACATAAACAACTGCATATTTACGCATGCATAAGATACATGCCGCCATAAGAGAGAGGGCAAAGCTAACTTAAAAAAAAGAAAAAAACAACCAACAAACCTGGAATTGTAAAAAAGGGATCAAGTAGGGTGTGCAGGTGGCGCAGTGGTTAGTGCACACGACCCATGTATGGAGGCCTTAGTCCTCGACGCGGGCGACCCAGGTTCGAACCCGGCTTGTGGTCCTTTCCCGCATGTCTCTCCCCCTCTATCACACCCCCTTTCCTGTCAACCTACTGTCAGAAAAACAAGCCACTAGTGCCGTAAAAAGTTCAGAAAGAAAAAAAAAAGGGATCAAGTTAAGCTTGGTTGGCTATCCTTTTCTCTTCATCAGCAATGAAAATTCTGTAAAAGTGATTTTTAACCCAGCTGACAGTTTCTAGTGTAATACTGCAAATATGCTAAATACAAAACTGTAGGACAGAATTATACAGTGTCATGCCATTTTTTTATTTAAAATTGAAAAAAGAGAAAATGTAATGATGTTGACAAAAGAAGAGGGAATGCTCTTGAAAGGTTTTTAGGGTGCCTTTTAAAAAAGCCATTTTAATTCAACCCTAGAAGGACAGTTTCATCTCCTACCTCCAGCACATACACCTACCAGCTGATGTCTTTACTCTCGCTCCAGGCCTGTGTGCCCAGCAGCCTGCTGTGATCCTCCACTACACTCCTTACAGTAGTAGAGTGCAGTTAGCCTAGAGGCTAGCTGCCGTAGCCTCTCCTAGCTCTCTCTCCCTGGCTGGCTCCTCCAATCTCCAGTCGGAGCCAGTTTCCATTTTTGGTGCTCTCTGCTGGTGTTCTCTTACTGATTTCTTGGTGCTCCTGACTGAGCTCCAATACTCTGTCTCTCCTAATCACTGTTGTCCATGAGAATCAGGTGAACCCAGAATGCCAACGCCAATGCCTTTGTTTTGCTTTCAAAAGTAAAAAAAAAATAAATAAAACTGTGAGCCGCTCCGATAAATCCACGTCCTCCATCTTTTCTGTGAAATTATCTCTGGCCCTTCCACGGCAAGTCAGCATTTGAAATTCCTATTTTTTAAGAGCTAGATTTATACCCCCTGCTTTTGGCTATGTCTTCTACTCTTACATGCAAAGAGGAATTGGGACACCACTCCTCTCATGGGCATGTACAAAATTCTGGGGTAGGGCTAAAAAGTACGGCTAGGGGGTGTATTGGGCCAATGTCTGTTGGAATCATATGTAGAGGAAACACCTCTTTGGCCAAGATCTCCCCCATTTCTTTGGAGGAAGGGACACTTCTTCAGGGGAACAAGTTAAAGTATTTTAGAGAATCCGTAGACAATGGTAACAATGAGAGCGGATCCTTTACAAGAGGAAAAACCGGACAAGGAAATGGCTTTGTCTGGTGACATTTAGGGCATGAATAAACAAACTTCTTAACACCATGGTCATGGTACACCACAAGAGCGAGGCTTGAACAACTTGTAGGGTCTTAATGATTCATGTGTGACAGAACAGGTGAGAATTATGGCAGAACTTCATTACCTTCTCATCCAGGTTCTTAGGCACAAAAAAGCAATCCCTGGAGAAGGACTTGGGGATACGTAGATTGCGGCTGGCATCCCTGATCCTCTCCTTGGGTTATAGATAAATGAGTCTAGGAGAATGGATACCCTCTGCACCACGGCTCTCAGATTCAGCCTTTTTACTGATTCTGTAAAGTACATCTGGTTTCTGATTATTGGTCCCAGGTCTGTAAGATAGACAGAAGTTGAAAAAAACAAAGAAAAGAGCCCATCTTGCCTGCCTGGCATTGAGCCTCTTGGCTGTTTTAAAGTATTCTAGATTCTTGTGGTTAGTCCAAACAATAAATGGTTCCTTGGCCCCTCTAACTAGTGTCTTCACTCCTCCAGAGCCAATCTAACAGCTAACTGCTCTTGGTCTCTCACAACATACTCTCAAATAATAGTTTCTAGCTGCCTTCAGCTTTTCTGTTTCTTTCCCTGCTTTCCTTAACTTGTCAGCAGTCCAGGTTAACTGGTGTTTTCTGATGTCTGTTATTAAACATTCAGTGTTGGGTTTGTGTCCTTGAAAATACATTAGGTATTTTTTTCAAGTTCAAACCGTCATCTGAATTGTACGTACATAAAATAACTGACAAACAGACCACTGCTACAATACATCGGACTTCAAGTTAGTTTTGTCACTTTGGTTTTTTACATTTGTTTTATGCTTTCGGTTGTGTTTGCCATACAGCCATGTAATGTTAAATTAGAACTGCACACGTTTTACATGCCCTTACAGTTGCCCTACATGTGAAATACTTTGTTTTATTTCATTTCATAATGTTATTGTATATTTAAACATTTTCCATGTTACTCTTTCTCTGGAACTATACTATGTCCTTTTGCTGTTATTATTTCTATACAACTTCATTTTGCTTATTCAATGGTATATTTTTCGACTTATTATATCAGATGCATGTTAGTACCTTATCACCAAAGGAAATCCCATGAGTAAAACATTACTTGGCAATAATTTTTCTGATTCCGAAAGAAATGAGACAAACAAAGCCCTTTTCCATATAAATATGCAGAGCTTATTATTGAATATAAGTAGTGTGTCTAAATTATTTCTTAAACTGTGTATAACTTTTGAACCAGTAGATTTCATTAGTTTAAATGTAGGTGATTCCTGATTATCACACTAACCAATCTCTTTTAGCCAAAAAAACACACTTTATACTTTAGCTAAAGTAGAACAGGAGCTATTGCTGTGATGATAAACCACAAAGAAGCCACTAGAGACATTCT